>BQNB010035213.1:0-48902 GCA_026074375.1 Tanacetum coccineum | reverse complement strand
CTTATTTCCAAAATATCAGCACCTAAGATCCAAAAATAAGCTGTTAAGCCTAGTTGAAAAAGCTCTAAATCTGTTTCATTAAACTTTTCACTTTTTCATCCTAATTTTCTTTCTAAGTTTGTTAACCATAGGCTAATTTTAGTGTAGAATCCCTTAATACACATCTTAAGTCTTAATAAGCATCTTTTAGTTTCAGCTTTCATCAAGTTTTAAGCTCAAAATAAGCAAAAATCCAAAAATCTTGTCAAACTCCTAGTTTCTGTGACAGCAACTTAGATGCTTATTTTCTAGCTTATTCTGTGGATAAAAGTCCAAGTTGCTTTCATTAATGTTGTTTAGAATAAGCCCTTTAGCAAGTTTGTAGTTTTAAGTTTTTTCTGAAAAGCACTTTTTAATAAGCCAAAATAAGCTGAAATCGTAGGGTCTAATGTGTAGTTTTCTCATAGTTGAGGGGTACCTGTTTTAACTATAGTGTAAATTTTCCCAAGTTCACCCGCCTACCCTGTTCTTTCCTTTATTACCATTTCTACCCTGTCTTTTCTAGAAAAATAATTAGGTTTAATATTTTTCAATTTAGTTTTATTATTTAGGGTTCTTAGTTTTAATTACACAAATTAGGTTTCAATTGAGTTTTTAAAATTGGGGCTTTTTGTTCCATAATTTTTCTGCACATTTTTAGAGTTTAAAAACCATTTTTTTATATTTTTAAGATTTAAATTGTATTTGTTTTCTTAAATGTCGCATTTTATTTACTTTCGTAATTAGTTTAATTTGTTAATTAGTTGTTTAATTGTGCCTTTAATTTTAGTAGCATAAATAAATCAAAAATATCTCTTTTCTTATTCAAATCAATCATTCCGAACGAGATCGAGGTTTCCATTGCATGAGTCGTTGGGGAAAACGACCCGGGTGATCATACTTACCCGGTCAAACATACGTATTATATATTATATTATATATATTTTTGAGAGTGAATTTTATCAAGGTAACTTGGTAACTTTCTTAATTACTCTCGGGATTATATTATTTTATATTATATTTTACGTGTATAAAACTACGAACCAAGTACCGTTCTTCATCACGAGTGCGCGGTCTGCGACTTGCGCGGTCAGCGACATCCCATTATTCTTCAATTTCCTGCTGACGTTCACTGGAGCACGTGACGTGGCTTCGAATGAGCTCCCTAGCATCTTTTTTCCTTCGACTAGGGTTTTCTGCTGACCTGCTGGTACTCCTTTTTATACTCGCATGCCTGTGTCGCGGTGTGACATCCAGCCCCAGTCGTGAGTGGATGCTTTTTTTTTCTTTCTCCCAACCGTGTGAAGACATCTTTATCTCTAGGGCCTAGCTTGGTGAAAACTGTGGCGCTCACTGGGCTTCTTCGGCGGGTTGGTTTATTTCTTTCATGCTTTAGCCTGGAGAATGCGCTCGCGATTCGCGAGGAGCGTATCCCTCTCAACGCGGTGACCGGAATTTGTCTCCTTCTATTGGGCCTCTTCTTTCTGTCGCATGATTCTAACTCTGAGACTTGGGTTTGCGAGTTTCGATGGGAGATTTCGCCGTAAGTTTGGCGCGTTTGTACGCCCTGAAGTTTTTCTTGGTGAACTTTTTCTGCCAAGATTGGCAGGATCTGATTGTAGTGTTTTTCATAAATTTCTCGAAGCTTATCTGCGGGGAGACACTTAGAATTACTACCGGGTGTTTGCTTACTCCCCTTGCCGGCTGTGTTTTGGACTGCGGAATTAGCTGGGGTTTGGGCTTGATTTGCCGGTTGGCTTATTTTTTTTTGAGATTTTTAGGACGTAGTTGTGTTTGGTCCCACGGATGGCGCTAACATGTTAGTATACAAAAAGTGTGGTATGGCTAGAAGATAGTAGCACGCTTACAGCGGGACTATAAGCTCATTGTTTGGTGTAATAGTTGTACTAAGTGAATATGATTGAGGATTTCATGCTAAGAAAAATGGCACCGTTAGCCTTACCGCGGGAGGGGGGTCCCGCGATTAAGCTTGGGTGTGAGAGTAAATATTGGTTATAAGTAGTATGTGTGTAATGATAGCGGAAGTCATACGGTTAGAAGTGTTTGGATGACTTCTTATATAGGCGAGTGTCGTTGTCGGATGCATGGGTCACAGGGCGAGGTTCACCCTATTACCCAATGGATAATAGGGTTGTTGCTGTGAGGTCAACGTCGGTGATGTTGCCGCCTTTTTGTAGGGTAGTTGCTTAGGTTATCGTTATCATCGTTTGTTATCCTTATTAGGGACGTTGACGTTCTTCCTCGATGTCCCATGCTCCGCCTCTTACTCTTTTTGGTTTGGTCACGGGTGACCATTTGTCGTGTAGCGGTACGTGATAGCGGGATGTGGAGCTCGCGCTCCTTGCCGCGTGTGTGGATTATGATCCTTGTGGGGTTGCGGGCTCATGCTCCTTGTGGCCGTGTGCCAGTTATACTTTCTCACGGAGTGGTCGGTGCTTGGCCGTTTTGGATCCTTTCGGGTGTTGGGCTTGAGCCCATTGCTTATTATGTGACCCGGGCTTGCGGCCTGGTTGACACTATACGTCATCAGCTACTAAAATAGTTAGGAGAACTAATAATTCTTATAGATCAAGCAACAGTAATAATGCTCGTTCCATAAGAAAAACAAATAAATAGACCATATCTTTAATATTATGAATATGCTAAAATAAATCATAGCAAATATCATCGAAAATTGATGTTGTAGTTGTGTTTGGGTTTATTAAGCGTCAGTTTAGGTCTAGGCTGATTTTTTTAAAGCAGAAGTATTATTGATAAAGAAAACCAAGAGATTACAAACATGACAATATGGACATGAAGTCCATAAGCCAAACAACACACCAAAAATAAGTGGCCTAGCCCCGCAAGACAAAAATATACAAACCATTCACAATCAAATGAGATACACGAGATAAAAAAACCAACAAAGCTTAAGTATGCATTATGTCAAGGAGAAATGTCACACATAGAGGGTCTCTCGATCCACTTTTCCCATCAAGGTACATAATTCTTGGATCTTCTAGAACTCCACTCGAATGATTAAATTGAATCTCTTTAAATATACTTGGTATGCTTTTTCCCTTCCATTTGAAAACCCGCTCATTTCTATTCTTCCATATAAAATATGCAGTCACTCCTGTTACCGCATGCCATAACTTCTTTGCAGCCTTGCTAACTGAAGCTCCACCGTTATGTTTTAGAATCTCCTTTGATGTGAACACATTAACCGGTCCGATACCCCACCACACAAAAATATATCCCATACCTTCATTGCATTCTCACAAAGCCCTAAAGTGTGATCCACATATTCTTTGTTGTTTTTACACCACGGACACATGATAGAGTTCATATCGATGCACTTTTTATCAAGCTCCATCCGAACTAGAATTTTCCCTTTCAACGCTCTTCACAAAAATACGTTAACCTTTCGAGGTATTAGATTGTTCCAGATTGGTTGGTCTAAATATTCAGCCTCATTAGACCTCAAATTTACAACCCTCTTTGTTAACCCTTTAACAAAAAGGCTTGCATATCTTTGTTTATTTCTTAAGGTTTTTGGTCTCGTCTTAACGGTGACGTTCACCGAGCGTTATTTTTTGTTGGTGTTTGAATGTTTGTTTGTAGTAGCTTCTTGCTAGTTTTATTTTAATATATTATGTCGTTAAAAAAAATCATCAAAAATAGCATATTTAATTTGTCGATCGGTTTACACACAACAATAAGCGATCTCGCTAAAATGAGATATGAGAAAAGTAAAATGTAAAGAATCACGTATCAAGCCGTAAGGAAATGGATTGTTTACGTAAAGGTGAAGGCTGAATTTATGTAACATACTTTTACAAATTAACCGATGTTCGCATCCTACTTTTTTTATTCCTGATATACGCGACATACTTTTAAATACTGACCGATCTACGTAATATTGACCAAAATGTGACTTGTTTGACCGGTTACAACTTAGAAAAGTTACAGATTGGTCCCTGTGGGCTGCGTGGACTTCCACCGTTAGTCCTTTGACATTTTTTAACTAGAAAAAGTTACAGTAATGATACCTTGACTTTTGCATTGACTCCTACTGTTAGTCCTGTTAGTGCAAATATTACGATATTTAATCTATATGATCTCTTTATGTTTTGGTAATGACAAACATGTGACTTGTAATACGTAACGTAAAGTGCGCAAGTTACTCGTAATCACAAATCATCAATGCATACATGCATCAACATCTCTAGACGTCTCAAGTATGCATCAAGACAGACATTGGTTTACACCCGACGTAAATCACATAAGGTATGTACAAACAAGCATTAAACTTGTAGGATGATCAAAGAAATAAGTTTTTGTCTTAAACTATACATTTTTATAAATGTAACAAAATAATTTTTTCAAAACTTAATTAGACAAATTATTTTTGAATTATAAAGAAATATTTTATGTTGTAATTATTTCAAAATTCGAAATCTAGTTCTTTTCCCCCCAAAACATGTTACACTTTTACCAGACAAGTTTGTCACCACAAAAGACAAAAACAAAAGCGTCTGTCGGGGCGGTCCATTAACTAGGCCGACGACCCCCTTAAATACCGGCGGCACCCTAATATATCTGGGACCGCCGTTTCCTGACAGGCTGTTTTTCAGCTCCTATAAATAGTGGGTCACCTCCAACTATTTTCAGAACCCTTTTGCATGATTTTCTTTTAGTTATTTCTCTCTCTAGATCTCGCTAAATCTCTCTAAATATTTGATCATTCAACTTGGTTAATCTTGTATAAATGTGATCAAATCTTATATCCTTTCTTCAAGTGCAAGAGAAGAACTTCGGTCATCTTCAAGATCCGAGGTTATGTAGTCTAGTTTGTCCATTTGTAACATTTGTTACATATAGATCGAGTCCATGTCTTCCAATCTTTAGCAGTGTGTAGATTCAAATGATGTATATATTTGGATGGGTTGATTGTGGGTTGGTTAGTATTTTAGGCCTTAAAATACATTGGTGATGTGGTAGATTGGTTCTAGCTAAGATTAGGACTCAACATCTAGCTTAGTGTCAGAAAATAATGTAAGCGACGCGGTTTATGTGTTTAGGCCATAAAACACAAGGTTTGTTATGTTGGGCCATAAAACATAACAGGTTTGGTTGTACCCGAAGAAAGACTCGACATCAAGCTTAGTGTCGGAAAATAATGTATGCATTGGTATAAGGTTTTCTTCGCTGAAAGGAAGCTTGTTGATTAGTGAAGTAACTCTCGAGTTGGATACTTGAGGAGTTGAGTAGGGCGAATAGGAGCTTCGTGACCAAACCACTATAAATCATCGTGTCGGTTTGCATTTTCTTTTACATTTCTCTTTAATTATGTCTTTACATTTATCGCTTTACTTTTGCACTTGCAGTGTGAATTGTTGTGTATGTTGTGTTAGTCATGGTTGTGTAGCTCTTTGTAGTAAACATTGTGAGTGTGGATATATTGGTAGAATATGAGCTAGTAATTATAAATCCATTATCGACACTTCTCATATTGCGTCAAACTTGATTGGTGATTTGATACAAATGATCTAGTCCGAAAACCTCTTCTGAAGGCGGTCCCTTTAAATAGGGCGGCCCCCTGATGTACTAGGCGGCCCCCATATATTTATTGAACCGCCGGCAGAGAGTGATATTATCTTTGATCTTAAATTTTTTAAAGGAAATGTATTCACCCCCCTTCTTACGGTTTCCACTATTGGTATCAGAGCCACGTCGCTCTAGTTTTCAAAACAAATGGTTTTTAGAATATAGTACGATCCATGTATCAAATTACCCATGAAGGGGGATTAAATATGAAAAGTGTTTTGTTGCTTGATTCGTACTAGTTTTGTTATTAAATATACTTCGTATACTAGCTTGAAGGAAAATTTTCTCAAAAGAACTTGGAAGTGTCAACTTATGTTTGTCTAAGTCGTAAGAGTAGAAATGATGTCTAAAACACGAAATTTATGTGCTGGAACAACTTTTTAAAGTCCTATGTTCTACAGTTAAGTTACAAAATGATTTTGAACAAAAAACGTGTTTTGGGGTCACTGGTGGCGGTCCCATAAATGTTCGGGCGGCCCCCAAATATATCTGGGGGCCGTCACCTTTATGGGGGCCGTCTGTCTGTTCGTCAGAATTTAGCAAACTTTGAAAAATCATATAAAATCAACCGTAAGTCCGTAGAAGTCGTGTCACCCGCCATTTCGAAGATAATTGAGTCTAGTTTCATTTAAAAATACTTCCAAGTCTTTATTCTAAACTTAAGTCAGTCAGAAATGCAAAATACTACATAGTGGTCAAAACTATATGTTTCGGTTTGACGTAAAACTTGTAGTTTACCTTTTCTTTCAAGTCGAGCATTTCTAGTCAACTTATCCTTGAAAACATTGATCTTGATTAGTTTTTAAAATGGGTAGGAAACTATTTTTGTTTTTAAATAAAATCAAGTTATGTATACATCATTATATCTAATACACAAAACGACGATGAATATCCTTATGTGTATGCTAGATGATTATGTGTGTTTAACTTTTGTTTCAACTTGGTTAATAGATATTAATAAGTAATCATTACTATTTATAATTGAGCTAATTATATAACTAAACACATGTGCCATGTATGCTATTTGTAAGTTACTAGTTTTTCGTATTATGCCTAATAGAAATTACGCTAGATTTCTTGCGTTAAGTTGCAAAATTGTTTGTGCATTGCATATAGGCATAGATCACTATACTTACAAGTGTTACATAAACATCTTGTAGATCATTTTGAGTGTAGTAACCCATTTAGGAATGAGAGTTCAATAGTTTGTCAAGTGTGTGGAAAAATAAATGTCCTAAGATCATATATTAAAACCCGTTACTAAAATATTTACAACACATCAACTCTCTTCCAACAAGATGTCTTAATCTTTTCATCATCTTGCGGTGTTTGACTTTGGGTTGGTTAAACAAAACAAAAGATTGTATTAATACATTAGTAATTAAGTAAAACAAAATGAATTTTTAAACTTTGCTTGTGCTTGCATTGTTCTAACACACTCACGTAATTATATTCTTGTTATAAACATATAGTATTTTACAAAAGATGTGTGTTGTATAGAAATGGTTAGGAAAATCATTTATATACTCATAAAATATCAAAAGCTATGCATACTATACATATCAACAAATAGTTTTTCGCACATGCAAAATATATGACAATCTTGAAATAAGAAATTAACTTGTCACTATTCATCAATCTCACCTTACAACTAGTCTTAGGATTAATGAAACACACTATGAAAATCTTAATTTATTTTCTTTTAAAAAAAAAAGAGTGTTCGTGAGCGTCAAGAAAGATTTCGAATATATATATTGATTCATTATTCAAATTATGATTGATATTATTATTGAATCTAATTGACAAGTTTTCGATTATGGACAAAAATCGGATTCTTATTTATCTAGCTTTAAGATTATATCAAAATATAACAAGATATATTATATTAAACCTACATACTCAATCACACTCGATTGATATGAAAATAACGACATCCCTTTCCAAGACGATAAGAATATGCATCGGATCATAACTCACACTTGTGTAGATGATGTCATATTGAGTCTACTTGTCCAATAGTTGTGTTCCAAATATTTGGCAAATATATGCATAGAATATACAATGAAGTAGGATTGACGACTTGAATATTTCATCTGAAATACTCAAGTAATTTACCTTGCAATGCAATTGGTAAAGTCGTTGTTTTCGAAAAGCCAAACATGAGCAAATGCACAACATATGTAACTTTGCTCAAACAATTCAAAACCCAAACTATCTTCTCATCAAAACTCTATCTTACTTTACCAAATAAGCATAATATTTCTTCCTCACCAAATGAGAACCCTTTAACCATCTAAGGTTAGAATTAGGAAGAATTGAACATATTCCACAAACCATTATAGTGCTTTCTTTCAATAAGTGATCGTAAGAGAATTTTGAATATGAAGATGATTATTATTCAAATGATAATCAATCTTATCATTCAATTTAATTACAAAATTAGAATATGAACATGAAATCGAGATTAGGATTTATCTAGATCATGGAAATATCAATCAAATGACCATATATATTTTTCCGAGTCTACATGTTTAACCATCCTCGGCTATTACATGAAATCACGAAGTCGATTGTAAGACAACAAGATTAGTCATCAAATTGCAAAGCACACTTGCAATGAAGATGTCTCATTGAGTCTAAAGTGTTCAAATGTTGTGTTATTAGCTATGGTCAAATTATACATGCTAAACTTAACACACTCTGAGTAGGATTGACGACTTATAAATTTCCATCAGGAAACTCATAAGTACTCTAACTTGATGAGCAAGACTTGGATGTCATTTCCGAAAACTCAAATTGAGAACTCTTATAACTTATATAAGCTTCTCCTAATAACCTAATGTGAACACCATCTCCCAAATAATAAAAAAATGATCCATGCCCAAATTTGGCACTTTCACGGATTGATGGATCCTTCGTCCTAAATTCATCTTTGGTTTAGGTAGATCCACACTATAGCATTAGATTTAAACATCTTCCTCTTGTCAATCTCTTGCTTAAAAGTCTAACATAGATGTAACTAAACTTTTGTTAATCGTCATTATTTCTACAAAGAAAGAAACACAAGATCTATTGAGGTAAATAACCTTAATTGGATTTTTTTCATAAAAGGCATGCAAAGGTGCATTCTTTGAACACTCTCAATATAGAGCATTACACATTGTCATTTTTAAACATACTCCTAGGTCCTAGATGACTCATTCTTTCTTATAGCTACAACAACTTGCTTGCTCTCTCATTCAACCTTAGAATTCCACACATCTTGATTAGGATTATGTGAACCAAAATTAAAGTACATTAGTTGAGTCATAGTAGGCCTTGTATAAAAAGACAATACAAATTTTATCTTTGCTACACTTCATTAGGCAAATATAGGATTTCTATTTTGTCTAACATAAGAATGACTACTAGAGAATCTATTGCACTAAAAATTCAATTTGACCTAACGGTTAAATTGCTTCTAAGAGTGAAGTTAGGTTCGTGGTATAACCCGTAAAAATGGCCGTGTTTAGCTTGAATTGAGCACCACTAGCGATAGTCTCATATTCATTCTCTAATTTGACTAAATGACTCCTCTTAAATATGCCTAATGATAGTCTACATCGATAAACTTTGTATCTCCTTAGGAGTGCACACTAAGCAAGTAGATATTAGGTTTCTTCTTAGTCAATCTAGACTACTTGCATCTCACATATGTGATTTAAAGTTTCTTGATGATAACGTGCTCTCACGTAATGCAATTATATGCTTTCATGTTTATCTTAATGCTCAATGTTTATTTACTTAGCTATTGAATGCATGTTTGTTGTAAAAGCGTTTGCCTTTTTCTAGTAATTTAGGTAAAATATCTCTTAGTTCATCTAAATAATACATGCTCCTAAATGCTAAATGCTAACATGTTTTACATGATGATTACATTTAAAATTTTCATGTTTTGTTTGTGTCATCTTACATAACTTACATGTTAATTGTGCACCTACACTATGTTAGGTTGATGTATGATAAATAAGGTTTAGATGTCATATAGTCTTACACATTAATCTTGTTGATTATTGTGTTGATGTATGCTTAGATAAACTTGCATGCTTATATCTATATGTCTTATACATCTATGTATATATTTTCTTACACTAGAATATCTTTCTTCACGTCCGGATCACTAATCTAAATTTTCAAAAGAGTTATAAAATGGTCTTAAATCTTCTAGAGTCTTCTTTCACACATTTCTTTAATCACCATCTCCCTTTCTTCCAAATAATCTACTCTTTGTCACGGAAAAGTTAGATGTAAATCTAATACCCTTCCAAGTAGGTTTGACAACTTAAATATTTCATCTGAGATATTCAAGTATCTTTAACTTGCAATCGCAAACGTTAAAGGTCATACCCGAAAATCCCTATTCAAGCCTTTTAACAACATTAGTTAAAATGCTCTCCTTTTCTTTTCGACGACAACTCCTCTTCTCTTTGACGAAAACATTCTTTCTCTTCGAAGAAAACATTCTTTCTCTTTGACGAAAACGCTCTTTATCTTTCGATCACACCTCTTCCTTCTTACTCAACCACGCCTCTACAACCATAGAGATGGCTAATCTCTTTCCTCTACTATTTCCCTTATCACCTTTAAGATAACCTTATACCTCATCATAAGATTGTTTTATGAACATTCACAATACTCGAGAAGACCACCATCCGTCTTGATATTGTCAAGCTCGTCGCCTTCATCTTCGTTTGTTTTCTTTATTATTATTATTATTATTTTCGCGTATGAAACACACCAAAGATTCGTCACCATTTCCTTCGAGACAATGTTCAAATGGAAACATCTCCATTCGAATAGGTTGTGTCTGAAGATAACATCGTCGACATTCTTTCTTTACCCCTCAATCGTGAATCGTTAAATTATCTTTAGTATCACTCATCCTTTCCCACTTTTTGGCTCTATGGAATCATTTTCATTCACATCCAAGAGCACTTTCGATCACACCTCTTCCTTCTCACTCAACCACGCCTCTACAACCATAGAGATGGCTAATCTCTTTCCTCTACTATTTCTGCTACCACCTTTAAGATAACTTTATACCTCGTCATATGATGTTCAATGACCAAAGCAAAATACTCGAGAAACCACCATCCATCTTGACATTGTCAAGCTCGTCGTCTCTATCTTTGTTTGTTTTCTTTATTATTATTATCATTATTATTATTATTATTATTATTATTATTATTATTATTATTATTATTATTATTATTATTATTATTATTATTATTTTCGCGTACAAAACACACCGAAGATACGTCACCATTTCCTTCGGGACAATGTCCAAAAGGAAACATCTCCATCGAAAAGGTTGCGTCTAAAGATAACATCGCCGACATTCTTTCTTTACCCCTCAAGCGTGAGTCGTTAAATTATCTTCGTCAAGGTTTAGGAATGATAGAACACATTCAATAAATCATTCTCTTCTTTTCTTCTAGTTTTGATTCTAGTCTGTATTCCATTCCATGTCATGACAACTTAACTACTTCATCCGAAGTACTTTAAGTATTTTTAATTAGCGAAATGAAAATTAAAATGTCACTCTTTTTGAAATTTTTTGTCAATTTCTCTAAACATCTCTCCTATTGGCGGTCTGGCGGCCCCCAGATCTATTATGGCGGCCCTCAGATATATCTGGGACCGCCGGCAGCAGCTTGTAATACCATTCAATTTTTGTTCTTAACACTTCCTCTCTTCTGATAGGAGTTGACGTCTACTCCACACCCAAACCTATACCCAATGTCTCTCTATAGATCAATGGGTCATCCTCATATCCTAACACTCATAAGCATCGTTGCTATGTTTTCAAGAGTTAAGCGAATTTCATAACGAAATGCATCTTATTATCAAACATATTCCTTCTTATTGATTGACTTACAATCCATCACTTCACAAATTCATAGACGAAATGGTCCTCACATCTCGCATACGTCTTGTCTCAAATTCATAGACGACTCTTATCACTCCTAAACATCTCTTCTCTCTTCTAGTAGTCGTTTCACTTCTGATAGTCTTTCTACTTATAAAAGTTTCTTCTCACTTCTAAACGTTTTCCTTTGTCACTCTAATGAGACTCTCATCTTCTAACGTTATTCTCTACTTCTATACGTTTCTTCTCTCATCTAATATCTTGTACTATTAGAATTCCTCCTATATCCTTTGACAACTTAATTATTTATCTGAATATTTAAGTAATTTGCAAAATGCAAATGTCACTCCTTCACAAAACTTTCCACTTTCTAGAAAGTGAAGAACATAAAGAAGATATTAAATCTTCAAGTGTTATTGAGTCACCACATTTGAGTCCTCATTATTATTCCACCAATGAAAGAACTACACCTCATTTCACACCCTACTGTTCTTCTCAACATTGTCACCAAACAAACACCAAACAAACTTTAAATTCCCAATCATGTCACCTTGTCTCGAGCGATCATATGCACATCAATTTTTAGTGCAAAATGATATAACAATCTTTTCTATTCAACCCCTTGTCAATACGTTTCTTCTTTAGTATCCTCATCCTTTCCTACTTTTGGCTCTATGGAATCCAGTTTCCATTCACATCCAGAGCACATCGTCTCTATCCTCGCTTTATTTTTCTTTAAATCTTTTAAGTATATATATATATATATATATATATATATATATATATATAAATAAATATATATAGAATATATATATATATATAATTGGACATATCTTTCTAAGATAAGAAGTGTCTTCGTCTACTATTAAAAGGTCATTCTCATTATTTTTTTTGTCCTCAATTAAATAAACGAATCACATTAATCGTTTATTAAAAGTCCTGGTCTATCTTTTCTCCGTAAGCATATCTTCTCATTCTTTTATTTCATCATTTAAGTTATTTTTAAATTAATGGTTACTTGTGTCTAGTTTCTACTTCTCTTCTAAAGTGTCATACTTTAGATTAATAAAACCTAGAAGTGCATGTCTAGTTCCCCGCTAATGTTCTGCTATATGTATATGTGCACTTATCTACTAACTTTGTTTTGTAGCATAACAATATCTTGATTCCTTGGCACCCCAAACAAGGGGGAGCACTTGCAAGCGTCTTACTCATTTAAATTGAATCAAACTTCTTAACCATCGATGGTAATTTATTTGATCTATGGATCCGTTAAAGTAAATATACAAGGAATGTAATTATCATGGGGATGCAATGAGCAAGCGGGATCTAGGAGACATGTCAGTAAATAGTATGAAGTTGGTTAAATCTTGATGATAGAAAACTTCACTAGGATGATGCAAGCTTACCTTTATAGGAAGATAGGATTGGGGATTGTCAAATGTGATGATGGGTTCATTCGTACTCCAAATACTTCACCTCCTCCACTTCAAATTCACCCTCGACCTTAAGGTCCTCTACTCATACCTTTAATTTATATACTTGAAGTACCTGCCTTCTTTTTAAGCCTTCTTCTCATTTCTCATAACCTCATCTAAATTATCCATGAAACACAAAACCACCTCAATCTTATTTCTCATGCTATCTTCTCATTCCGCCAACCAGTATACTTGGAACATCTACATTTTCCTTATTCCTTCATCTTATACACTCAAAGTACCTACCTTCTTCTCTTGCCTACTTCTCATCTCTCATGACATTTTCTAAACTATCCAAGGAACACACAATCACCTTCACCTTTATTTTTCATATCTTCTCCTCATAATTCAAACCTATATACTCGGAGCACGTACCCTCTTCTAATGTCTTCTTCTCAAACCTCCAACCTATATGCTCCGACCATAATCCACATTATACCTTTTTTCTTTGACAAAAGGGGGATAAGGGAGTGTAAACAAGTAACTTTTAAACTTTACTATGTGTTATAGTTTACATAGTTTGTCATCATCAAAAAAGGGGAGATTGTTAGTGCAAATATTACTATATTTAATCTATACGATCTCTTTATGTTTTGGTAATGACAAACATGTAACTTGTAATACGTATTGTAAAGTGCGCAAGTTACTCGTAATCACAAATCATCAATGCATACATGTATCTACATCTCTAGACGTCTCAAGTATGCATCAAGACGGACATTGGTTTACACCCGACGTAAATCACATAAGGTATGTACAAACAAGCATTAAACTTGTAGGATGATCAAAGAAATAAGTTTTTGTCTTAAACTTTACATTTTTATAAATGTAACAAAATAACTTTTTCAAAACTTAATTAGACAAATTATTTTTGAATTATAAAGAAATGTTTTATGTTGTAATTATTTCAAAATTCAAAATCTAGTTCTTTTCCCCCCAAAACATGTTACACTTTTACCAGACAAGTTTGTCACCACAAAAAGACAAAAATAAGAGCGTCTGTTGGGGAGGTCCCTTAAATAAGTCGGCGGCCCGTAATATATTTGGGACTGTTGTTTCTTGACAGGCTGTCTTTCAGCTCCTATAAATAGTGGGTCACCTCCAATTATTTTCACAACCCTTTTACACGATTTTATTTCACTTCTTTTTCTCTCTAGATCTTACTAAATCTCTCTAAATCTTTGATCATTCAACTTGGTTAATCTTGTTTAAATGTGATCAAATTTTCTATCCTTTCCTCCTTTCCTCAAGTGCAAGAGAAGAACTTCGGTCATCTTTAAGATCCGAAGTTATGTAGTCTAGTTAGTCCATTTGTAACATTTGTTACATATAGATCGAGTCCATGTCTTTAATCTTTAGTAGTGTGTAGATCCAAATGATGTATATATTTGGATGGGTTGATTGTGGGTTGGTTAGTATTTTAGGCCTTAAAATACATTGGTGATGTGGTAGATTGGTTCTAGCTAAGATTAGGACTCGACATCTAGCTTAGTGTCGAAAAATAATGTAAGCAACGCGGTTTATGTGTTTAGGCCATAAAACACAAGGTTTGTTATGTTGGGCCATAAAACATAACGGGTTTGGTTGTACCCGAAGAAGGACTCGACATCTAGCTTAGTGTCGGAAAATAATGTAAGCATTGGTATAAGATTTTCTCCGCCGAAAGGGAGCTTGTTGATTAGTGAAGTAACTCTCGAGTTGGATACTCGAGGAGTGGAGTAGGGCGAAGAGGAGCTTCGTGACCGAACCACTATAAATCATCGTGTCGGTTTACATTTTCTTTTACCTTTCTCTTTACTTATGTCTTTACATTTATCGCTTTACTTTTATACTTGCATTTTGCTTAAAATTATGTGAATTGTTGTATATGTTGTGTTAGTCATGGTTGTGTAGCTTTTTTAATAAACATTGTGAGTGTGGATATATTGGTAGAATATGCGCTAGTAATTGTAAATTCATTATCGACACTTCTCATATTGCGTCAAACTTGATTGGTGATTTGATACAAATGATCTAGTCCGAAAACATCTTCTAGAGGCGGTCCCTTTAAATAGGGCGGCCCCCTGATGTACTAGGCGGCCCCCATATATTTATGGGACCGCCGGCCGAGAGTGGTATTATCTTTGATCTTAAATTTTTTAAAGGAAACGTATTCACCCCCTCTACGGTTTCCACAAGTCCCTTAACTTTTTCACGTTTTTATACACATTTTTATACACGCTATTATATACACGTTTTTATACACACGTTTTTATACACACGTTTTCATACACACATTTTTATACACGTTTGTATACACACATTTTTATACAGGTTTTTATATGCACGTTTTTATACACACATTTTTATACACGTTTTTATACACACATTTTAATACATATTTTTATACACATTTTACACACATTTTTATACACGTTTTTATACGCACATTTTTATACACGTTTTTATACACACGTGTTATACACACATTTTTATACACGTTTTTATACACAAGTTTTTATACACATGTTTTTATACGCACATTTTTATACACGTTTTTATACACACATTTTTATACACGTTTTTACACACATTTTATACACGTTTTTATACACAAGTTTTTATACACGTTTTTACACACACATTTTTATACATGTTTTTATACACGTTTTATACACACATTTTTACACATAATTTTATACACGTTTTTGTACATACATTTTTATCACAGTATTATATACACGGTTTGTATATACATGTTTTTATACACATTTTATTTAACGTTTTTATACATACATTTTTATACACGCGTATAAAAACGCGTATAAAAACGTGTATATAACCGCGTGTATAAAAATGAGTGTATAAAAACGTGTGTATAAAACGTGTATAAAAATGTGTGTATAAAAACATATGTATAAAAACGTGTATAAAAATGTGTATATAAAAACGTGTGTATAAAAACGTGTGTAAAAATGTGTGTATAAAAACGTGTATAGAAATGTGTGTATAAAAATGTGCGTATAAAAAAGTCTATAAAATGTGTGTATACAAACGTGTATAAAAATGTGTGTATAAAAACGTGCGTATAAAAACCTGTATAAAAATGTGTGTATATAAACGTGTATTGAAATGTGTGTAGGAAAACGTGTGTATAAAAACGAGTGTATAAAAACATGTATAAAACGCGTGTATAAAAACGTGTATATAATAGCGTGTATAAAAAAGTGTGTATGAAAACGTGGAAAAGTCAAGGGACTAACGGTGGAAGTTAATGCAAAAGTCAATGTATCATTACTGTAACTTTTTCTAGTTAAAAAATGTCAAGGGACTAACGGTGGAAGTCCACGCGGCCGACAAGGACCAAACCGTAACTTTTCTAAGTGGTAACCGGTCAAACAAGTCACATTTTGGTCAATATTACGTAGATTGGTAAGTATTTGAAAGTATGTTGCGTATATCGGAATAAAAAAGGTAAGTTACGTATATCGGTTAATTTGAAAAAGTATGTTACATAAATTGAGCATTCATCCTTTACGTAAAGACCTCCGCCAAAAATATTGTTGATTCATTAATGGTGAGCTTCATAATAACGAGGACATCACGGAACGTCAACTTTCTCTTCCCACAATAACTTCATGACCAACTTAGTAATGAGAAGACCGAAAACACCAATTATTACTTTTTTCATTTTCATTTTTTTTAAAACACATAAATTAATTTTTTAATAATAAATAAAAAACATTACATCAATAATTCAAATATAAATGAAATCAGAACAACAAAAATTCAAATAAAATGACAAATTATAAATATACACATTCACCGACTAATCCACTGTCGTTTTGACAGTGGGCCACGGTGCTACAGTATCGGGCTCCCATTTTAGGCCAGCCCGATTTTGTTTTTTTTTTAATTTAAAAAAAATTGTATGCACAAAGGAGAAAAAAAATATTACAAAAGTTGCGATTTATTTAGATAAAAAAAATACCAGCGGAAACATCTTCGATACCTAATAACTTTAAAATAATCGATATGGTCACAAACGTACAACCCATTATATTAAAAAAAAACTCATATAACAAAAAAAAACAACACTTTAAACATGAGGCCTAACACATAAGCCATATAAAAAAAATTGTTACTAATATACACATTTGTCGACAAACTAGCCTAAAATTCGCATAAAATGTGGCCCAAAGTAAACAAAAAATAGCCCAAAATTAGCCAGAAATCTGGCCCAAAGTAAAAAAAATACAAAACGGCCCCTCAACTTTTAACTATTTACGATTTTCTTACACAAAAAATCCCGTAAAAAAATTAACAAAAAAAACACGTCAAGTTTTTATTGTTCACAACTTTTTTACATTCATCGGCCCGAAAAAAAAGATATCGAACCGTCCCAAAAAAAGAAAATATTCAGGAAAAATTTAACCCGTCTCAACGCAATTTTTTTTTCCCAAATCGTACAAAAAAAAGAAATATCCGGGAAAAAATTAGCCCAAAAAAAAACAACTCAAAAATAGCCTAAAATCTGGCCCAAAGTAAAAAAAATACAAAACGGACCTTCACCTTTTAACTATTTACGATTTTCTTACACAAAAATTCCCGTAAAAAAATTTACAAAACCGTCCCAAAAAAAGAAAATATTCGGGGAAAAATTAGCTTGTCCCAACGCAATTTTTTTTTCCCCGAATCATACAAAAAAAGAAAATATTAAAAATTAACCCCGCCATAACGCATCGCCAAAAAAAACCCTCGAAACGTAAAAAAAAAATTATTCGGGAAAAAATTAGCCCCGCCACAACACGCGGGTTCTTTTGCTTGTTAGTATTCATTTGTTTAACACCGTAACAAAAGCTTGCAAAACCGTAACAGCCTCTTTAAAAAATGTTGAATCGAACAAACCATTACACTTTTTTTTTTGAACGGCAACTTTTATTAAGAAAAACTAGCAAGGAGCTAGAAATTACAAAGAAATAAGAGACGGGTTTTTATACCAATCGTCCCAGCTAAACAAAGTATTGCATCTATACCGACACCAGTAATAAGAACTACAAATAATCTCATCAAAAAACGTCTCCTTAGATTTGGGCTTGGCCTCGAACATCTTCTTATTACGAAATTTCCATAGAAGCCACCACATCACAAAATAAATACCTTGGAACAAACCATTACACTTGGTCTGAGATACCTACCCATGTGTAGTATAGACATTATTTTCGTTTCATAAAGATGCTAACAAATCACGGACTTGGGTAAACTGATGCATCATCGAGGTTCTTTTATTGTAAAAGAAAATTGTAGTTCAAAAGGTAAGAAGGGCCGTCTCAAAAAATTTAAGGGTTCTGAGCGAAATTAAATAATAAGAACTTTCGAGAAGAATTTTTATATGTAAAATGACATTGTTTATAAGATATAATGCAAATTAGTTATTTAAACATTTAACATATTGTTAAAATATAATGCAAATTAGTTATCTAAACATTTAACATATTGTTAAGATGACAAATTTTAAGACCCTTGAAATTTTAAAGCCCAGTGCAGTCGTCCACCATGCACACCGTCAAAGACGACCCTGAAGGTAAGCAAGCAAACCTAAGATCGTAGGTCAATAAAAGAGAGAACACCTTCAAAGCCACAAAAACAAACACACAATACATGAGATAAAGTTTAAAAAGAAAGACACGTATACGTGCTACACAATTATACCGGTTACTTTTAACATAAGTATCAGTAAAGTCATTTTGTAAGAAAAACTATAGTGTTTTTTTTTTTTTTTTTTGAACGGCGGCATTATATTAGAAGCAAGCTAGCAATAACTAGCAAAGAAAACAATTACATATGAGTATCAATAGGATTTCTAAGCCAATCTATCCATCTAAATCTAAACTTAGGGTTTCTAGATGAAATCCACAAGAAAGATTGATGGACTACGGAGTCCCAAATATTCGCATTTTTCGGCTTAGAAGAAGAAAAAATCCAAGCATTGCGAAAGTTCCAGAGAGACCAAAACATAGTTGAGGCGATCCCTTCAAGGACAAGCCTAGCATGTTTCGGCAACCGAGCAGAGTCCAACCAAGAGAACCAATCCGCGATATTAGCAAACCCCGAAAAATCCAACTGACACCACCTAGCCAAGAGACCCCAAAAAGCTTGGACCGTATTACACGAAAAGAATAAATGGTCTGCGGTCTCCACCTGATCAGAACAAACGGGGCAAAGAAGAGAAGGAACGTCGATACCTTTTTTATCCAAGTTCATAAGAGTAGGAAGTTTGTCAAGACACATTCTCCAAACCAGGACATTAGCTTTAATGGGAATGAGACGCGACCATCTCGTGGGAGTATGGCTGCCAAAAAGATAGTGGTCATCAATGTGCGATCTGGTGGAGGAAACAGTAAAACCTGAAGCATCCAAATCCCATTTCCATTTATCGATAGAGCTAGTGAGGGGCACCTGGCGAATAGTTTCCATCATGTCTTGAAACTGACTAGACTCGGCACCACTACGCGAAATCCTCCTGAGAACACTAGACCAATCTTCGAAAGATCAAGGTATTGATTTTTTATCCCATTGTAAAATAAAGATTGGAAATGGCAGGTGCACAAGATTTTGGACAGATTTGTGGATTGGTGATGATTGTTTCTGCCATAAGTTTTCGCGTCTGTATGCGCTGGAAGTTGATAAAGATTGTTATGTGGATATCAAGCTGAAAGTTCCTGTTGCTTCGTCTTTTCGCCGTATGGTCAGAGGAGGAGTGGAAGCTTCTCAACTTGCGCAATTAAATGATATTCTTGGATCGGTTTCTGTTTCAAATTCTGAAGATAGATGGGTTTGGGATATGAACGGGGATGGTGTCTTTCGCGTTAAAGAAGTCCGTAACCTTCTTGACGAAACTTTTCTTCCGAAATCAGATTCCCCTACAAGGTGGGTTAGGTCCATTCCGATCAAAATTAATATTTTTGCTTGGAAAGTCTCCTTGGATCGTTTGCCAACGCGTGTAAATCTGGTTCATAGGGGCGTTTTAGTGTCTCCGATTTCTTGCCCAATTGGTTGCATTGATCAGGAAGATTCGAACCACATTCTATTTCGATGTGACATGGCTGTAGGCGTCACCCGGTTAGTTTGTAGATGGTGGAATCAAGCGTGGATCCCTTTTGATTCATATCACTCTTGGTTCGTTTGGTTTAACTCGATTCGGTTGTCAGCCAATTCTAAAGGAGTGTTAGAAGGTGTTTTTTATGTTATGTGGTGGAGCATATGGATCTTCAGAAACCAGTTATTGTTCGCTGCAAAAAAGCCTCAGAAAGATGTTCTTTTCGATGATATAGTTTTGCGCTCGTTTAACTGGTGTAGTGCTAGAAGTAAATGTACTTTTCGTTGGGATAGCTGGATTCAGCATCCTTATTTAATTTCCTTGTAATTTTCTAGCTTCTTGCTAGTGGTTTTTAATAAAGTTGCCGTTCTAAAAAAAAAAATCTTCGATGGGTAAGAAAAACTATAGTTAACATCGCTAAGGAATATATGGTATAATCATAAATACTTGCCGCGTATAAATATCATCATTGTCTAAGTTTTTATTTTAGTATGTACAAAATTTATAATCTAAATATAAAATCCTACTGATGCAATAAGAACAACAATATACGATCTCGTTAGCATGGGATACGAAAAAGGATGTAAACAGTAGCACCTTTGGTGAAAAAACCCCAACATAGAATGTGAGCCTATGTATATGAGCAATAGAGCGTATGTGTGTTAAGATTTTTTTTAGATGATTCAGCGTAATGATAACACGAACGTCTCAAAATAAGTTTTTATATTTTTATTTTGAGATGTCAAATAGATGAGGGTGTTATTTTATTGATGAAAAATATAGTTAATTAGTAAATTTTAAACTGGTGCATTTATTTTTTGAGTTACAACTACAAAAAATTCATAAAATAACATCCACACAATAACTTGGCATGTATTGTGATCAAATCATATTGCATTATAAACTCTCTTTCTTACCCTTCACAATTAATTGATAAGTTATTTTGTGAATATTATTTTGTGGATGTAGTATTCTTTTTATTTTTTTATCAGAAGGTGCCGTTTGATTCATTAATTTAAAATTTCGGAACTTTAAATTCTAGGAAATTTAAAATCTTGAGAATTTAAAATGCCTATGCATGTTTGGTTGACAGAATTTTATAATTTTTTGAAATTTGTCATTTTGTTTATTGTTCCAATTTTTAGGGAGGGACGGATAGGGGTGTCAAAAAAACCCGACCCGACCCTGATTAAGCCTATTCAGGTCGGGTTACGCGGGTAAAAAAATTTATTCGGGTCAACCTGAGTAACCCGAATACTAAATACGGTCAGGTATCGGGTTGAAATTTTTGGTAACTCGGTTTCGGGTCGACCCGATTGACCCAAATAAATATCTTTCTAAAATAAATTTTATAAATTTTCTATATGAACGATGAAAAAAAATCAATTTCATTACGTTTTACTCATATTCGGGTTGACCTAAACGCGAACGGACCCGACCCGAGTTGGCCCGAACCCGTACAGACATACCCAATCTAAGTTGACCCGACTCGAGTTGACCCGACCAAAATTGACACGAAACCTACAACCCGAATTCAAATAGGGTCAGTTTCGGGTATGAATTTTTTAACCTTGACCCGACCCCAACGCGACCAATCCGACCCGACTAAAATAATGGATATCATTTGATTTAAAAAACAACAAACCAAAAAAAATAAAACAGATACAACTAAAAAAAAAGTTTATAAATTTTTTTCCCAAGTAAATTAAAATTCTTCACTTTTTGAAGACTTTTTAATTTCCTCAATTTTGGCAATTCATGGAATTTTAAATTCCCCCATTTGTGTTACCAAACACAATATTTGAGGGAAATTAAAATGCAAATGCCATAAATTTCCTCTAATATACCCCAACCAAACGGCACCGAAGAGTATTTGATTTGATTTTGGTATTAAAAATGAAGTTTTACGGGTTAATAGACAAAGATGTTACTAAAGTTTGCTAAAATGTTCGATTACATTACTAAAGTTTAAAACGTTAGAGATAGGTTACTAAAGTATACGAATTTATTGTTTGGCTTACTGAACGTTTAAAAAAGCTACACTCGCGTTACTCCCATGATGGGCTAACGGTTCTCTTTTACTTGCCACGTTGGACTTTTGTGGGTCCCACCCCATTTAAAAATAGATTTAGACAAAAAAAACATGATTAAATGATTTCAATAAAAAGTAGCAAGAAGCTGCTATAACACCACTATTTTGAAATTAATACAAAATCACAATCATATTATCAAATTCTCCTATGTATGATCATAGCTCTAAAGACTTCTCTTCATAACCACTATGAATTCTAATTTCTCGCTGAAATCCAACTTACCCTTTTCTGGCCACAACCTCCATTCGAATTCATGAACCATCTGAGCAATCATCAAACTAACATGAAACATTGCCATCTCGAGCCCTGGACAAATCCTCCGTCTCGATCCAAAGGGAATCAATTTTGTCGAGTGACACCTGTAATATTTGTTGTTTCACCACATGTAAAAACACCTATATGGGTCAAATTTATCTGGGTTGGACCAAAATTTTGGATCTTTTATGATTCCAAACATGAGGAGTTGGATCTAGTTTTCATAAACAACTCCCACAATCATTCCTTTCAATCCTAAAACAATCACATCATTCACACCATCACCACCACCGGCCTATCGGTCAACACCCCAAAACCAGTCAACCACCAAGATGGATCCACAGGTGGTCATAATCCTACGGCCAGATCCCACACCCTTCAAAACCGTAATCTCCCAGGTCGAAACCCTCTTCAACCTCTCCAAACAAACTTGCAATGAACTCCTAATGGGATACCATATCCAGCTAGTTTCACAGGCTCAGTGATGGTTGAATGAGTCAAAAGGATATAACTTGGGGAAGATGACAACCCTAAACAAACTTAATTTAAGGAAATTAGGGATTGATGTGTTTGAGTGAAAAGAAATCAAAAAGGGGGCAAATAATAGAGGGAAAGTGTTAGGGCTGATAATATATGATTTAGGGTTTATGGGGATCATTTAAAAAAACAGTATTATCAACAAAAAAAATTAAAAAAATTATGCCACGTATGAACTTAACCAGTATCAAAGTGTTAAAACTTATGGAGTAACTTATTTAACCGGTCACCTATACTTAAGTAACCTATCTGTAACGTTTTAAAATTTGGTAACGTAATCGAACATCTTAACAAGCTTTAGTAACATCTTTGTCTGTTAACCCTTTGTAGACCCAAGGGATACGTTTAAAATTTCAAAAGATACAAAATTGTAGACTAGTTCGGTGAAGATTAGTTATATGCAGGTAGAGAGTGGTTTATTATTAATGTAAAATTGTAAAAACATTTGATACATGTCCAAATGTCTTATTTGTAGCCTTTTAGGTTACATTTAGCATTTTCTTTTAAAAATACTGCTAAGAATATATCAAAAATAGTACTTCTCATGTCTCATAATTATTGTTTATCCGACAAAAAACATAGTTTAAGAAAATCATCATCAATAGAAAATCATAACCAATTAATTTATAACTACTTTATAATTTGCAATAATAACCTCAAGTGAAAATGATATAATAATCTTAATTAAAATTTTATATCTATTTTTAAAAGTGAACACTTAATTTATAATAAACCGGACTATAATTATAAGTGGAAGGGAGTACTATTTTTATATATTTAATCAAATATTCTTTTTCTAGGGGAAGTTCTTTATTTGCCATTAGTACGACGTGTAAGTGATACTTCCCTAAATATTTTTTGTTTTTCAAAATGCACCAATGCAACCTGGGCGACTTAGGAGACTTGAGAGACTTTATGCAAAACTTAACACGTGTCCATGCAAGTACTGGCGACTTAGATGACTGGAGCCACTTGGGACACTTGTCATATTTATATATATACTTCTATACTATTATATAAAGCATTTACAATGTGGGTCTCATTAAAAATTAAAATAAGGAGGTGCAATCTTGACCATCCATTTTATTTTAGAAAATCACATCATAAAGTGTCATGTGTCACATCTTAATTAAAAAATCACTTTTATTTTCAATTTGACATATCTTTTTATCTATTTATTTTTTTTATGATTTAATTTCGCCGTATTTTTTAAAATTTCGTGATCTTTATTTCAACATCCATTTGGGCATATTTTTATAAAATTTTAGCTTTTCACATTTTTTGTGGGTTTATTTTGAATTTTTTTAACAAATTTAAATTTAATTTGAATACAAACTTTATTCGTAAAAGATATATAATTTTGGAGACAATATTTGATGGGTAAGAGAGTGTGTGAGTCTTTATACAAGCGAGAATGATGTTAATATGATGTTGCGGGAAAGCTACGAAAACCTAAACAAATGAATTCTCTAAGCGGGTAGGGAATTGCGGAGCGAGTTAGGTTAGCAATTTTTATCACCACCGCTATGCGCGGGTATCCAACTAGTTTTGTATAAACGTCTTTCAAGTATGTTAAATCGTCCAAGTCGCCTTGGATATTTTGGAAAGGGTTGGTTATTGGTACCACCCTAAAAAGCCGTTTGTACCCCTCCTGACTTTTCTCTTTTTTTATTTTTTTATTTATTTTTATAATTTTATTCATATTATAAAACAGTGAAACACAGAATGGGGAACGAAAATTATAAAGTTTAACAAGTCAAAAATATTAAACTGTCAAAAAGTACGGGACATAAACTAATAAAAAACTGTTGCACTGTAAACTAGGAGACAAAATGAATCAAAAGTGCGAAACATCCTTACTTTTGATGGGTCAAGTACCAATAGTAGTTCTTTTCTGAGGAATACATAAAAAAATTCACACCCACATGTGTAAGTTAATTATTGAGAATGAAAGTAAAAAAAGAAAATTTAATACAATTCTATTGGTCCACGTCATTTAAGTAGGTGTTGATTTTTTAATGTAAAAAAGGTGTGGGTTTAGTATTTCTCTTCTTTTCTAACTAGCTCAAAAATAGCAGTACTACGATCATTGGTTGATATGATAAATACGTGGACATCATCCATAGATCTTTTGCAGATCTCTGATCAACGTGACAACCTTCTCCAACGTAACTGGTAAACAAAAACATTGTCATCCTAAGCATTATGTCGGAAACATGTGACATGTATTTCTTGTTCCAGGGTGAAACATCAATAGGATACGGTTTTCGTGTTTTCTTGTATTGTCTAGGACTTGCTTATTGTTTTGTCGGGTTATCGGCTATAACTGCGAGGTTTTTTAAGTCTATGGAACATGTTGTGCAACAAACTAGGATGGTTGTTGATGAGGATGATGTGAAAAAGGTTACATATGTTAAGGTTTGGAATTATACTATTGCTGATATTACTTTGTTGGCTTTTGGAACTAGTTTTCCTCAAATTTCTTTGGCTACTATTGATGCTATTCGGAATATCGGGCAGAAATATGCTGGAGGTTTGTTTTTTTTTAGAATTGTAGATGCTTGATAAGTATTTTAATTTCTTTGCGTATTTGCTTATGTAAATTGTGTATTTGCGTATTGTATGTTGGGGACACTTTGGAGTGTTTGGATGAAATAAGCTACATGCTTGGTTTTTAGGGTTGTGTATTTTAAAGTGCTTATTAGCTTATTGTTGTTTTCTAAGCGCAATAAGTAATTTGGAGTGTTTGGCTGTAGAAACAGAAAGTGCTTATTTGCTTCTTTTATGCTGAAATTAGCACTTATTTGTGAGCATCTGTGGTGGTTCTTATTTAGTAAGTGCAAACATCTTAATATAGAGCGACATAAACAGTTTCCAGTAAGCAGATACTGATGATCCAAGTCTGATTATTTTTCCCCTTGACTAGAATCAGTTCTACTGATTCTTTGCCGCTTGAAAGTGCGATAATAAGATTATCACTTTTAAAATGCAATGCCAAGCACCGTCTCATAAGCATCTGCACAATGAAGTTGTATATTACGTCACTGAATGATATCATTTCAATTTCTGATATCTTGTTAAAACTAATAGGTTTAGGCCCTGGAACACTTGTTGGTTCTGCTGCATTCGATCTGTTTCCCATTCACGCAGTTTGTGTGGTAGTTCCAAAAGCTGGAGAACTTAAGAAGATTTCAGATTTGGGCGTTTGGATTGTAGAATTGTTTTGGTCTTTTTGGGCATATATTTGGCTCTACATAATTTTGGAGGTTAATTATAAACTCATTCATACTCTATGTCGTGTATCTATTACGTTTTGGTCTAAAAGTGTCTGAACTTACAGGTATGGAGTCCAAATGTTATCACTTTCTGGGAGGCCTTATTAACAGTGCTTCAATTTGGGCTTTTGCTTCTACACGCTTACGCTCAAGACAAACGTTGGCCCTTTATATCTCTTCCTTTGTATGCCAATCTTTTCCATCTTCTACTGCTTTTAGGAAGTTTGCTACTTTAAGACACAAAAATTGAGAAGCCACTTGCAAATATATTGTATTTCATCTATGTGCAGTGAGCGAACTAAAAGACCAGAAGAATGGGTACCAGCAGAGATCTCTCCTAAAAAAGTTGGAAATGATAATGTCTCTCCTCGTTTTGATGATGATCGAGATAAAGGGATCGTGGATATATTCTCTATCCACGAAGAAAATGAGTCAGGTTACCTGGCTCTCAGCAATAACTTTTTCTCTCTTCTGAAAGGCTTGATGCAATCAACGTTTCAGCATAAACTGACAGTGTGAATATGAACATGTAACTTGCAGGTTCTGCGTATCTGCATCTGCCTTTACATGATCCAGAGTCGTCGAATGATACGAATTTTGATGAAACAGACATTAATGCAGAACCTAGTATTGTCTCGGTCTGGAAGCAGCAATTTGTGGATGCTCTCATGGTACGTGTTCATAATAATAATAGTAATAAAATTACACACAAATCACTATCTGTTCACAATTTTTTTTAACTTCAACAGTTAAGAAACTCAAAAGTGAGAGAAGAAAATATAAGTTTCGGACGCGTTTTGTGGCATTTTGTTGTTGCACCATGGAGACTGTTATTTGCAATTGTGCCTCCGTATCAGATTGCTCATGGGTGGATTGCTTTTATTTGTTCTCTGATGTTCATCAGCGGAATAGCTTACATTGTCACAAGGTTCACAGACCTAATAAGCTGTGTTACAGGTTCCTATTTTTTAACTATTGAATCTTCCGTTTCTGTTTATCTTATCATATAAAGTTAAAGTTATCATTCATCCATATAGGAATCAATGCTTATGTCATAGCATTCACTGCGTTGGCAAGTGGAACCTCGTGGCCTGATTTAGTGGCAAGTAAGATTGCCGCTGAACGACAAACAACTGCAGACTCTGCCATTGCAAACATTACTTGCAGGTTAATAGTCCTTTTTAAACGACACAAAAATAATTAGGGTAAATTGCCATAAAAGTAAGCAACGAAATCCAATTTGTCACAAGAACGGAATTTATGTGTCAAATATTTAACAACCATTCCTTTTTTCTTTTGTCACAAAACTGAACTTTAAGTCCTTTTGGTGAGCGGGAAAGTAGTGGATACATCACACTGGCAATTATAGTATTTTATACTTTCTTATGGAAATTTTCCCATATTACTCCTTGAAAAAACTTAGACGCAACCTAACACTATTACATTTTGGTTTGTGTAGCAATTCGGTGAACATTTATGTGGGAATTGGAGTTCCGTGGTTGATTGACACAGCTTACAACTTAATAGCATATGGAGAACCTCTGCATATTGAGAATGCACACGGGCTAAGTTTCTCTTTGCTGGTTTTCTTTTCAACATCTGTCGGGTGTATTTCAATTTTAGTACTTAGACGGATTGTGTTTGGTGCCGAGCTTGGAGGACCGAGAGTTTGGGCCTGGATTACATGCGCGTACTTTATGCTGCTTTGGTTGATATTCGTTGTGCTATCGTCCCTTAAAGTTTCTGGCATCATATGATCCATTCTTTTGCACCTCAATTGGTTTTTGCCCCACAATTCTTCTCACTGGGATTTTGCACTCCAGTTATTTGTTATTATAATTATTTAGTCCCCAAAGAGGATATACGGATTTTAGACGTAAAGTTTATTTGTAAGATCTTTACCTGCATTGCTTTTTATGTAAGATCTTTACCTGCATTGCTTTTTATGTATACTAGCCGGTTTGCTACTTATATGAATGGAAGTTAAAACAATGCCATGTACTTGAATGGCAGTTTTGTTCAAATGATTTACTCGTCCCACAGAAGGTCGCGTGCAGATGCTTCATCCGACACCAAAATATAAACAGGTAGGTAAGAGCTTCTTGATTAAGCAGATAAAATAATCAATTCCAAACACCCCCATAGTTCAAAGATGCATACACATCAAGAAACAGTGAATGCAACACATGATCGAATTGCTCGTTCAGTTATAGTAATGTTTACACGAAGCAGCTACACAGAAAATATATGCTCAAATGGAATGGCGGATGACTGAAACTACATACTACAGAAACAAAACACAAAAAACACGTTTTGATCAAATAATTTCCGGTTATGGAAAATGGTTGACCAAAGTAGAGACATGAGAGCAGCAATGTTGAGTTGGCGGCCAAAGCGTTCACACTCTTGAAACACACTCCTCATGCGGCTGCACCTGTACAAGCTGTGACTGGAGCAGCATTATTTTGTTTCGCGGAGCTGTATTTCTTGGTGATGAATCTGCAATTTTATCAACACAATAGAAAGCTTAACACACTAAAATGAGAGAGATACCAATAAGTGGAAACCAAACCAATTTAGTTTATTCACTTGCCTGAAGAAATCCCTCCATAGGAGCTCATACATCAACCAGTTCATTCCGGTATCACCACCATCCTTCCGGTTTGATGCAGCAGTAATAGTCCTACAGTTTTTACAACTTCTCATGAATTAAGATCATCTAAAAACAAAAGTAAGTAACAAATACTTCAGGTTTTTTTGCACACAATATCATATCATGTTATCGATATACGTTTTCACTTATCTGCATTAGTCATTTCGTATAAAATTTGGGTCTCTAAGATATGGCTTTGTATACCTTAAGGGTTTACTTTATATAAAACAAAACAGATCATTTCTAAAATCTGATTTTAAGGAGTTATTGGTTGCAAAATGGCTGACTCAAACAGAACACAATAATTAAAACAGGACAAATGAAGAATTACATTGGTATTTTATGCAAAAACCAAATATTTAAGCATAACATAACATAACAAATACTTCAGGTTTTTTTGCACACAATATCATGTTATAAAAATACATTTTCACTTATTCGTTTTAGTCATTTTGTATAAAATTTGGATCTCTAAGAGACAACTTTGCGTACCACTGTACCTTATGGGTTTGTTTGTAAAAACACAAAACTAGTCATTCCTAAAACCCGATTCTTAAGATTTTTAGGTTACAAAATGACTAACATAAACAGAACACAATGATTAAAACGGGACAAATGAATAATTACATAGGTACTTTATGCAAAAGCCCAATATTTAAGCATAGCATTAACTTACCTAGAAGTAGACTTCTTTAGTTCATCAAACATGGAACGAGGAGAAAGGCATCCCATTGCAAGCCATGGTGAGATTTTGCACGAGAAATTAGCACCGTATAAGTTGGTATCATTACTTCCTTCCTTATGTGGTTTGGCTTGGCATTCAGCTGCAAACTTTTTAAGCCTTTCTAATGCTTCAGTTTCACCTCCAACGAGTGAAGCATTAGCAGTTGCTTTAGCCTAAACAATACAAGAAATCATCTTAGCTAAGGCTAATCGTGATAAAAGGAGTTCGCATTTGCCACTTCAGATTCTTGTTTACTTTACGATAACCGTAAGAGGGCAGATACATAAACAATCTGAGTGACTTAAAGAATTATTTGATCATCACGATTTGAGTTTTTTAGGTGCAACAAAACCCGTTATCAAATAATATACTCCGTAGTATACTACTTCCTTAAAATAACAATATATCTAACACTCAATTTTGTTGGCAGTTCCAAACACTATCTTATTCAACACACTATATTACATACGATAATATCATTCTGATTATTTAACATCAAAGGGGGTGTTTGGCATTGCGTTTTTAAGTGGCTACAAGAAAGCGATAATATAGAGGCCATTTTAGATGTAGAACACTAGAACCTTAAAAAATTAAAATTTGTCAAAACACTTGAACATTATCTCACACACAACTTTTATAACGCAATGCCATAAACCTAACACCAATACTACTAATACGGTAATACCAATTCAACGATAACATACACAATCGTACCAAACAGACCTACATTCAAAATGCATATAAGAGTACAAACTCGAAACACATACCTGATTCATTGTAGGAGTCGGGTTAAGTCCCAAATCACTCAAAGACGGAATCTCACCAACTTCCACATCACCAGCAACCGGCAACCCTCTAAACTGATCAACAACCTCAACCACCTTCCTAATCTTCAACCCCTTAACTTTCTCCCTAAACCCTCCATAATTAGTCGGCATTTCATCCAACTTAAAAGGCAAATCATCAATATGATACAACGTACTCCCCCAAAAGTATTTCACCTCGACGCCTTCATCTTTCAACCTAGTCTCAATTTTCTCCTCACTTTTAACCTCATCATGCGACACTTCCCTATGCGCATACACAACCTCAGCTCCAACCGCCTTAACTAACTCACTCAAAACACTCTCCACCTTCCCTATCCTAACTACTAAATCCGAACCACGCGCTTGCAAGTTTTTCCTTAAATTACTAACACTCTCTATCAAAAAGGATGCGCGATAAGGGCCAGTTTTATCAAAACCAGTTTTCGACTTCCCGTAGTCCCTAGGGTCAAAACAATAAACAGGCAATACAGAAGTGGACTCATTATTAGCAGAAACTAAAGCCTCATTGTCATGACAACGAAGGTCATTTCGAAACAAAACTATAGTAGTGCGACGAGCAGCCGCAGAGTTAAAAGGGTCAGAAGGACGACGAGGGTTTAAGGATAAAGGGTTTTGTAAAGGGTTTAAGGTAATGGTGGGTTTGATTAATGATTTTTTGGGAATGGAGCTGGAAATGAGAGTGAGGCTGTGGTTTAAGGAAGATAGAGTTGTGTTTGGGAGTTTGAATAGGGGTTTTGGGGTGTGTTTGGGTGTGGATGTGGGTTTGGTGGGAATGAAAGATGGGAATGAAAGTGTGATGGAAGTGAAAGTGGGAATGAGAATGGTTTGGTGGTCTTCTTGTTGGGTTTGGTCGGAATCTTGGTTGGATTCTGTTGTGGTGTCTTGTGGTTTTTTTGTTGATGACGATTCCATTTTTTTAAGGAAGAAAGAAGAAGAAGATAAGCTGGTTTGTGTTGGTTTTTGTGGTTCGGTGTGTGAGGGATAAAGATGACACATTGCAAAATTCCAAATTATTTTTTGATTGCTTCGTATTTAGTCCCTCTAGTGTGATAAACGAGAAAGAATTTTGCTTGCGCTTTGCGGCGAGACTATTTTTATTTGCTTTTCGAAGATAATTGATAGTAGAATAATCTAACGTTGGTAAATGATAGTGTACTCAATTTGTGTTTTCGTTGATTTTTTTAAAACAAACCTAAGGGTATTTTTAAAATTATCATGTAGGTTAAGGGTGTGTTTTGAAAGTTTTTTTGTCTTTCTTTTTAAAAACATATACTAAAATTCAACATTTTTTTATAATACCGTCCGCATGTCTGAACCATATCAATATTTTTTCATTAAAAAATCGCTACGTATTTATTACATATTTAATAATAAAGTTTATTATCTAAAAAAGTCGTAAATAATAAACTTCAACTTTTTTTATAAGATGGTACGCACGTCTGGAGCATATCAATATTGGGCTCATTTTGTTCGTAGTCTGGATGCCTTTATGTTAGTATATTTTTCATCCAAAGAATCGCTACGCATTTGTGAGATATTAGATAAATAATGTTTGTTATGTAAAAAAAATGTAAATAAGCAAAAGTTGAGGGGCTTTTGTGTAATTTTTTTAAACAAATTTCAGACTTGGCTTGGCCACCCGTTTTTGGGCTTAAATGATTACCCAATCAATTTTGTCTTGTTTCCCCTTGCATTGCGGCGAAGATATATTTATTTGTTTTTCGAAGATAATTGATTGTTGAATCATCGAGCATTGGTAAATGAAGGTGTACTCAATTCGTGTTTTTATTGATTATTTTTTAAATAAACTTTAGATGTCTTTTGAAAGTTTTGTTATTCATTGTGATGCAAAGCATAACAATCCATGTTAGTTTAGATAACCGTTATATCCAACTTTCGTTATTTGTTAAAAAAAAAACCAACACATAGCCCGGTAGCCCAGTGAAAAGCGACCCAGTCCAAACCCTGTTTTGTCGTTACCCGTGATGGGTTTTAGGATATAGTACAATGTTACTAGAAGACAAAAGTGCACCATTGTTCCCCAACTCTTTCTGATTCTCGTATATAGTAATTTTTACCATTTGCTAGCGTTGCCAGTCCTTATAAACTCGAGAAAGTGCGCTCTTGGTCCTTTTTCTCAAACGGGTGTTAGTTTTTTTGTTAGCCTAAAGGGCATTCTCGGTATTTCGTGTACTCTTGTTTTCTTCTTTAACAAAGTCCATAGTCAATTGTACATTCAACTACATCTTCGCTTTGTTGGATTCAAATTCAAACACTCACGATGACTTTCTTCCAGCATTGTGGTCAGTAAACATGAATTCACAACCAAATAATCACTTTGAACAGGTTGATGATTTTGATATAGATGACTTCGATCTCCGACCAACCGCCGCCCTACGTCCTTGCAACTGCGAACACCAAACCCGTGACACAACTCGTACCACCCGAAACCTAGTCCCATCAACTCAAACACCTGAAATTGATTATTTTGATGAAATGACGGTAAGGATGATACCATGTCATGCGGGTATTGTTCAAGCCGCGAAGCTTCGTAAAAGAGCTGGAAGGTGGGAAGGATTGTGTAATGCCCACACAGGTTTATATTATCAAGTTGATTGAGGATGTGGGTAAGGATGTTGATTTTACTTGTGGTTCGTGAGTGAAATTTATATTGCTATGACAGGTAGTGGGTGAAATTTTCTTGTTTCCTATTATGTTTTATATTATGTATACACCCGAGAGAATGAAAGAATCCAAACACTTACGTGAGGTATTAGTGTATAATTTTCGTGCTCTTATAATAAGGTCTAACTGGTGATGCCATAAACTAGTTTTAGTAAGTTAAATGCCCTCAAATTTGTTATTTTAGGTAGAAAAGCTCATTTGCTTGAGGACAAGCAAATCTTAAGTGTATGGATATTTGATGAGGTGTCATTTTATACACTTTTTCAAGGTCATTTAACCCTTAAAATCATGCAAATATGCCCAAATATTTTACTTAATCCATTCTTTTTGTGTTATTAGCATTTGGGAAGCACCTGGATGGAATACACGTGACTTGGGCTCGATTTGAAGAAGAAACAAGATAAATTACAACTTTTCAGCTTCGTGATGCCTTCACCAAAAGTGCATGAAAAGTGTTATTTTGGACATATTTTGTGACGACTCGCTGTATGGAGACGACCTTCCTGACAGCGTCAAGAATTCGAGGTGGCCGCGTCACAGTTATTTCTGACGGCGTCAAAGTAAGGCGGTGGAAATAAACCCTAATTCGAGTCGATGGGCTGACATCGTCACACCCATAACCTGACGTCGTCATGACCCCATTCCTATATATATATATATAAACGCAATATTTTTATTATTCCAGGTGTGGAACGTTATGGAGTCTTAGAGCTGATACTATAGTCAAATTGTAAGGCTTCTTATACCCTTAGTTACTCATATACTCTCATGTTACATTGAAGTTAAGTAATTCATCCATTAATCATTCAAATATGTCTATGTATTGTTTGATTAATTGTTTTTTTCTTCTTGTTAACATGTTAGGCTAAATTTAATTGTGTTTGCTTATGATTGCATGAAACCTAGTTATAATATTTGATCAACTGTTTCTTGTTAGTGGTGTACACGTTAGGCATTAAAAAACTAGTTATAATCCGTACCTTAGCATAGATGTCTAGTGAAACATGATCTAATTAAGTGAAACCTCACGATTGGTAAGATAATTAGTTAAGCACTTAATGTGCGTGGTATATTATTAAAGTGAGGACATCTAACAGGTAGCAACCCATCTAGGTTATCACGTATAATGCGTTTTTGACCAACTCGCTATTGAATTAGGGAATACTTCACATTACACTAACAAGGGTGTGACAACACAATAGATTAGATAGACTAACTAAGGATTAATGCATGATTAAGTGAACACGTGTGTTTACCTATACGAGTCCCCACCAATTTTACATTTTCTGCATAATTAGGAGTAGTTTAGTTTAGAAAAACCACCACTCTCAATTAATTGGATTTTACTTGCTTTCTAAAAAACATAAAAATACAAAAATACTCTTCCCTCGACATACAATTCGAACCTACCTCACTATTCTCCAAGAGAATGATCAATCCACCGATTCTTGCCTATACTACACTACAACGGTTAGGTACTCTGCCTAGGATGATTGTAAAACTTCGGTGTTGCAACCCGCCGCATCAAGTCTCATTAGGGAGTTCTACCTTAAGTGGTATTGGCCATCCTACTACAATCTCCTTAGGGAATTACTAATCAAGATCCCGGTCGGACATGAAGTTAATCAAGTCATCACCGCGATATTTTAGATGTATCATCGTGTGAATCGTAGTTTCAGAATCAATAGATGAATGACTAGATGAAAATAAGGAGACCAAACCAACTAATGTAAAGTATGGTAGACCTTGATTTTGCATCTTTCAATGGTTTAAAACATCAATTTTTTACTTTGCATTAGTCAAAATAAGACATGGATTCAGGTGGAATAACCATTGACAATCTCCAGTCTACATTCCATAGCAAAAATAAAAACAACCTTAATTAAAAATTAAACCATGTACACATAACCTTTATGCATTACCCGATACATGTAAATAAGAAAAACAATCAGTTGAGATATCCAAAAAGTATAACCTAGAAACTACAGGTGCAACCAGTCGCTAACCCTTAACCATGCTGAATAATTAATTGTGAATCGGGAGATCGTTCATTAATGTCCAAATGTGTTTTGAAGGGTTTAAAGTGTTAATATGGCAAGTAAATACTCTAAGTTAATAGAAAAGTATTTTTAAGGTGAATAAAAATGCTAATTAACCTTGGGGTAAATTTTACGGCTGAGTTTTACGAGCTTTTAAGTGATTCCAACACAAAAGAAAGACCTGAACCTTCCTAGGATCCTTTGGCCGATCGAACCCTCCCTTGGAGACAAAGAGGCTTATTTTTAGGGCCTGTGTCTTTTGGAGAAGGACTATAGATATTTCATTCAAGCATTAGTCACACACACACACACAAAAATCAAAATTTTCATTTCTCATTTCTCTCCCTCTTGGCGTCCGAGCTAAGAAAACACACACACTTTTTATTTTTGAAATTTTGATCAAAAACATGAAGACATAAATATTTGGGGTTGATTCTAGTGTTCGGGTATTCATTTAAACAACATTTAGGTTGTCCGGTTCGTGTCGAAATCTACAAATTTGAAGATTTTCTTGTAAGTTTTCAAATTTAAATTTTGTTTCTCCTTTTGGGTTTATTTTGATGCATAGATGTTAGTTGTACAAGTTGATCGTTGTGAAAATCGATTTTTGCAAACGAAACAAATTAAAAGGTTGCGTTTGGTTCGCGGGATATGAAAAGAAAAATAAGGGTTTTTGTAGTTTTGATGCTGTGGTCGTGATGGTTGAATAACATATGTTTCTAGATAGCTTATTTTCGATTAGAAAGCTCGTTATAGCTTTTTTTCGGGCTTAATTTTAAGCTTTTACTTGGCTTATTTTGGGCTTATATGCCACATGATTTTTCAAAATCACTAGGAAAGTGATTTTGACTATTTTTGTGACATGGCATATGTTTGTGGACTATTTTTTAGGCTTATGGTAGTAACCAAATGTGATATGTTGCTTATTAGCTTAAATTTAAGTTTAATATATGTATTGTGGAGCTTATGGGCTCGCAGCCCAGTAAGCCCATTTAAGCCGTGGCTTATTGGGAGGGCTTATTATGGTCCGGATTATTTTCTACTTATAAGTATGAGCTTATGTATGTTATTGGGCCTTGTTGTTGGGCCTTGGATCGTATTTTGCACTTATAATACTATAATGGACCCTTATTGGGCCTTAAAGCCCAATAAATGATATCTAGTTGTTTTGGGAGTTTCGACGAACTTTTGAGAATTGAAAAATACTTGTGAAGTTATATTGAAAGTCATTTTGAGAAAGCGTTTTGAGAAAACATCGTGAAATGTGATTTTTGATTTCGTAAAAAGTCTATACTTAGAATTTTTACTTAAAACATGATTTTTGATTTTAGATAATAAATATTATTTTATTATTTAATTATTTTAATATAAATTCACTAAAAGACGAAAAATATAATTTTTCTCGAAACTTCTCTAATGTGTTTATTATGATTAAACGTGTCGTTTTCAACCAAAGAAGGATTATTTTTAGGGTGACTAAGGTTACCGAATGAACTTATCGAGATATATTTATAATTATTTACTATAAATATTTACTTATATTACCTATTTATTTCCTTTAAATAGTATAAATATGTACCGTTGAGATATCGGATTGATATGATTATTGGGTATGTCGTCAACCATCACACCACTAAATTGTTTTGAGTACTTGTACAACGCGTTTAAACTCTATGCATCAAACGTGAAAATGGTTTTGGAGATGAATGATTAAATGGGACATTAACTGGACTAGGTCGTGTGCGGACGTCGTTGCATTTGCTTGTGTGATTGAGATTTGGTTGCTAAAGGCTTGCTTGAGGTGAGTTCTCATAGCCCCACCTTTTACTATTTTTCTGTTGGGGGAAAATGATACTCAAGTGTGTTTTGAAATGTTTTGAATTGAACTGTGCGAAAAGTGGTTTTGTTTTTGGACAAGTTATGTGCTTATGACTGCTATGTGAATATTATGTGATGTATGATTGTATGGATCGGAGGGGTACGTCTACCCAGTATTGGTATGATTTTTTGGATCGGATGGGTACGCCTACCCAGTATTTGTGTGTGATTATTGGAGCGGATGGGTATGCCTACCCAGGTTTGTGTGAGGTCCTGCCCTAATATAGTGCTCCACCTGGTAGGCCCTTTAGGAGCGTAAGTGACATATGGTGATTGATTGTATGAGTTGGTTGCATATATATATTCACTGTCATAATGCACTATTATCCACTGTTTTGAGATATTGGCACAACTTTTGGGTTTAAGGCCAAACCTACGAGCTCACAAACATTATTGTTGACGTTTTCGAGTATCATTTTCAGGTGAAGTAAAAGATGAATAGTTTTGGTGATTTGTGATAGCAGACTTGGAAGCATCCCGTGTGGATTTTTCATGTGAAGTCTTGCTTGTTTATTTTGTTTGGATTCTTAGTATTTGGAAGTTTTGGTTTAAGTTTGGATTTGGACCCCTGTGTGGGCTATTGGAAGTTGTAAGAGATTTTGGATTTAGTTGTGATTTGGGACATCACTCGAGGTTGTTCGAGGTTGATGGTCTTCATAACACTTGAAGTTTATGTATTGTAGTTTTCTCTATATTGTATCTTGTGTTATGATTGATCATTATGTTGCATTCCCGAGTTTCCGCCATTGTCGGGGTGTGACACCATGATTTAACATTGAAGTATATAAAATAAGAAGTAACATTAATATTAATAATAATACAAAATCAATACTTTTTAGCTTCTTGAATTGAATAGCACTTGTATAGTTTGTCATTTAGAATCATGACAGCCTGAAAAGATGTCAAAATATAAACCTAAAATGAATATGTAACATGATACTTTCAAAATATAAACATGGAACATGTATAAACATCATAGGATATAGGAAACATATTTTCTTGGAAAAGAAATTAGTGATTTAATTCTCAAGGCATTTTTATGGTATGGCCTTTACTTGTAAGTCTAGAAGTGTTGGAGCAAAATTTATCAGCACGGTCTTACTTGCTTCAAAGATTCTAGACTGTAATCCATGGCTGCATTAGTACATAAAGATATTATATATTTATCAAATAAAAGACAAAAACAAAGGATAAATAAATGAGAGTGGACCTTGAAAATTGTCCTTAATCGCAAGAATAGAGCCTCTGTATACTCCACGAAACTTTTGGAAGTTTTGCAATCATTTCTGGGAAGGAAATAGTTGATGCTTGCACTCGAGTCTGAACATATAAGAAAACTATTAAAACTCCTGCCAGCTTTCAAATCAATAAACTGTCCATTTTAAGTATCACAAGTGATATGTGAAATATATCAAATGTAACTCATTAGACAAAACATCTTACCTTTATTATATCAGTAGAGTGCTTATAGATGTAGACAATACACAAGCAAGGCCACCTGCCAATGCAAATTTTAGGACACATCCGGTATGTACTTCTAAAGGAGGTGCCACTGCTATAACAGTAGCGACTTGAAACCATAAGTTCTTGTAATTTTGATATGAAGGATTAGACACGTGGTAGGTAACACTATATTATTTCTGAAAGCCCACCAACCCCATATATACCCTAATGGTAACCATATTTATCGTAGATCTTCTTGAAGCTGATTAGAAGGCAGGAGAACCATAAAGTTCCTAACATGCCCAAAAGAGATAGATTCTTTGGTGTCTAATTTGAGAAAACAAAACATGGAAACAACGTTATCTTCATTCTGAGAAAGTCCTGCATTCTTTAGGCAACCTGCATAAATGAACATTGTCAGGGAACACAAAATTTGACGCAATGCGCAGTCATGCTGTAATTCATCGGTAAAGGTCGTATTCTAACGTGTCACTTTATGCATGTGACGATGTTGAAATCTATTGGTTTTGTGTGATGGTAGTTTCACTAATACTATAGATGCATATAACAAACGATTAAATGAAGTATTCCCCTCAAAATATACAAACGCAAATGCGCTGAGGAAAAGTATCTAACCATAGGTTTCTCTAATTCTGCTCCAAGATAGCCATTTGCCCACTTGAGTTACGAAACCTGTTTTTCCAATAGCAAGTAATATGCCACGTAACCCTGGAAAATATGCAAGATCAGTAACATATACATCGATAAACTATTAAAAAGAAAACTAATGGTTACCTCCATTCTGTAGTTTTGCTTCCAATGATGTATACAACACCCTGCAAAATAATTTATGTAACAAAGAACTAAGCACCTAAGGCTGTTTGGATATTCTCTTAAGTAGGTCATTGCATATATGTATAAAAATAATAAAGTAATTGCCGCATCTAAAAGTCCTAATGCAATGAACCTTTTAGCAAATTAGACATATGCTTATTAGAGGTTTCATTGAAGATTGCATAGCCGGAGGTCTTTCTAAAAGCAGTCCCTCTATCCTCGGGTAGGGGAGTGACTGTCTACATCTCACATCCCCCATATCTCGCTTCTGTGAGATTGGGTAATGTTGTTGTTGTTGTTGTTGTATTGAAGATTGCATACTTACCAGAGAGTGCATTCACAAATCCAATCTATATGCATAGATACTGATTGTATAGCTTCTTGCCTAATAAGTATATAATCTCTACATCATATAAATAACACTAACAATTTTCATCTAACATGATCCTTATGATCTCCTACATTTACTTCATATCCATAGTTTAAATCATAATTAACCCTTGTAGATTGTCATAACTCCAAAGTTCAAAAAGTGAAAAGATAAACACATGCCTTCATGATAGGATCATATTCCAACAACTAAAATATGGATCACACATATTAGTTCATAAATACCCTTTGTTAGCTAAGCTATTAAACTATTTCAAACGTGTTAGATGTTTTGTTTACTCTTAACCGGTGACCAAACCACAATTTAGCAACACATTAATGCATAAACTTATTTAAACTCAACGTAAATTAAGAAAATTATATTATAAGATCTCTTGAATTCTTGCATCAAATTTCTAGCATCAATGACTCAATATACAAAAAAGCTCAACAAATAAATTTGTTAAAATTGATAACACAATAACACAATAAAATAATCACTAATTCATAACCAAAATTGAAATATCAAAATCCCTAAAATGAGATCATTACCTTTAATCATAATTTTAATTCAAACCCATTCTCATCTTGTTGTGGTGTTTAATCAGAAGTCTTCATCACGAAACCAAGGACGAAGATCATACATGATCGAAGCATACAATAAGTGGCTTAATTTGTTAAAATTGAATAGGTGATTGAAGCGTGGGTTTTGAGTTTTAAAAATTGAAATCGGATGATTTTCTATATATGAATTTGAAAATTAGAATTGTACATAGTGAATGAAGATGGTAAGTTTGGAAAGGATTTTCTTGATGCTAAATTGTATAACTGTCGAATGAATGAAACTGAGAAATTGTAGGAGGCTATTAAGGATCAATCAAAGTGACCACTGTACCCCTTATTTTACATGTATTCTTGCCTAGTTAGCTTTTTGTTCCTAAAATGCCATTTGAGGTGGCATTTATGTCATGCATTTAGATGCCGATTAAGCTTTAGTTTACATGAAATTATTTTATTTTTTGGGGGGGGGAACTTTGCTTCATATATATTATATATTATATATATATATATATATATATATATATATATATATATATATATATATATATATATATATATCGGATCAAATGAAAAGTTTTCTTAAAATAATAAGGATAAGAAGTAACTATAACCGCATATTCGAGATGCACCGACTTAAATTAGATGCATCTCTTTAATCTTAGATGCATTATAATGCATCATAATATGTTTTCTAGCTTTTAATTAGATGCATATACGTATATTAGATGCATTTCATGATTTCTATTGTTTTGTTCCTCTACATGTGCCAAAATCATGAAAATCAATTTGCACCATCTACGCATCATATTAACTTTCGAAACTTAAAATGGTGCATCTAAATAAATAGAAATGCATCTAATGCAAGTCGTTGCATCTCAAATGTGTGATTTTAGTCACTTCTCACCACTTCTTATTTTAATTTACTTCTCACTGGATCTCTACTATATATATATATATATATATGTATATATTGGCAAATAACTAACATCACTTGTAAGACCGGAGTGAGTGAGCGTGAACTCCTTTCGTGAGTTGGGAAGTCATGCGCGAATCACAAGAAACCAAGACAAACATCACGTGTGAGGTATGGTTTAAATGAAGTTGAATGTGCTCACCTTGTGTGGGTGTCTATATAGACGTGTGAATTGGGACTTTCAGACTCTTACCTTATTCAACTCTATTGACACATTTTCTTTCTATTTTCTTTTTGTTATACTCATTTGACCCATTTGAGATCAAACATTATCCAACTTGACCTATATATAACTAAAAGCGTTAAAAGTTCCATCTTTAGACACACTCATCCAATTTAGTAATCTAATGACGGGCCAATCATGTCTCTGATTTCAGGCCAGAACTTGAGATAAATAAGTTAGTCCATGCAGCGAAGTGTCCAGGCAGCTATATCTTAAATTCTTTAGTTGTTGTGTGATTCTTGACCACTACAATTATTCACACGATCTTGATTCGGTGCTAAGTTTTCCCCGAGTTAGCCCATTACAGCAGGATGAACGTGTATGAACCACATGGGTATCACACATGGTACCCATCAATGGACCTGCATGGGTTTTTGAGTATGGAGTCTAACACAGATTACAGTATCTCGAAAATGAGTGATATTAAACTGTGGCCGAAACTGGCTAGCCAAGTCAATTGTGTCTGTGTGGCAGGGCGCGCCAAAGGTGTCCACCTAGCCCATGCAATGTGGATAATCGTTTTATAACATACGACACTAGTTAGTATTTGTGTTTGCAAGAGATTAACTCTTTGTATTGACTACGAAATTTTGAGCAAGTTCACATGCCTATCTTTTTAACTACTAGGTAAGGTAACACCCAATACCGTCTTCCACGGATTATGGGTCCCAATACCGTTTCACGGTGTATGGGGAAGGTTGAGATGTAGACACCATACCCCTACCTAAGGTAGAGAGGATGCTTCCGGTTCTACTAAATGTAGAAATGACATCCGGCCTTGCAAGAAGTGAGGAACGAACCCTTGACCTCTGTCTCCAGAGGCAATGGTGTTAACCACTTGATCCAACCTTGTAATGATTATCTTTTTAACCCCAATTTTTAACTACTCATATCATTTTTTTATAATCCTTTTTTTCTTAGGGTATGTTTGTTTCGGATTTTGAAACATAAGCTAATTTAGGCTTATATTTCAAAAGCCCCAATTTTATGGCTTATTTTGAGACTTAAGGGCTTATAACAACACTTTATCGGATATGTTTAATGGGTTGGCACTCGACAAAATATGATCAAGTCGAGTCGATTGGTGAACTGTTCGAAAAAAGACTAACATAAAAGTCTCGAGTTTGTGTGTGGTAGTAAGGGTTCAAACACCGTGAATTAGTCGACCAACTATAAATAAGTTGGAGTTGACAAGGGATGAGGGGGTGTAAATGTAAATAAGACGTCTTGAACAGAATCTATAATAAGTAGATCGAATTTATTACTGTACTTATTATTGTCTTGACTGGCATTAGACTAAAGAGAAAAAATCAGCATCCATTCAAGGCCAGCTTCAAATCAATCAAAAAGGTTAGAGTAAAATTTAAAGTTTACAGATCTTCATTTTTTAAATCATAATTTCGAAATGTTAGTAATCATAATTCTGCATGTGTTATGATCGCTAACTGTGCTCTAGATGTTAGTGTAGATCAGATGAGTTGATGATTATCTTTTCCTTATTTCTAATTGTTGAATATGTTTTTAATGAATGAATGAAGGATGTCGTGTTTGCTGATTGGATGTGATAATGCCAATCGGATGGTCAAAACCACGATATGTTATCATCAATTAATATGGTTGATTTGTTTAGGTAATAATTAATAATGGGATATTCGACTAAATAAGGATTATTATGTACTGTAATATTTACCATATATAAGTACCAACTACTCAATCTCTCACTATAAATAGGGATTAGTTCCACCCCCATTAGACACACAAAAATTCCAGCGAATACCCCATTACCTATTCGGTAGAGGATCAAAGTTCCCATGGCTTTCTCTGCTCTCAAGTGTCTTTCTTTTATGTTTATCGAATTATTCGTATATATACGAATGATTTTCTCTGCTCTCAAGTGTCTTTCTTTCTCTGCTCTCAACGACGAAGAATGTTTAGATTGTGAAGAGAACCAAGAGTACTTCAACCACGAAAACGACGAAGAATTTACATTCATGTATCTAGATGAAAATAATACACCTATTCCAGCCGACAAAGCATCGAAAAACAAAGATATACATCCAAAATTTCCGTTATTCGATTTAAATTTATTATCTCATGAAGAACGAAAACAACTTCTATTAATCCTTCAAAGTAAATAAGTTTCCGTTGAATCAGATCAAGTAGCATTGTCTTCCACGTCACAATGCGACACAATAGAAAGCGTTGCTATGGGACCATACTGTACGTGGAAAAAACAACCTCCCAAGCTAAGTAAAAAGAGCAAATCAACATGTTTTCCTAAGCTTTGGAGACTTAAAGATAAGGTTGGTGATGGTCGAGATGCGTTTGTTTTCCTAAAGAAGCCTGTTAAGACGGCAGTAGAAGGATCACCTCCCAAGCTAAGTAAAAAGTGCAACTCTTTTTCTAAGCTTTGGAGACTTAAAGATAAGGTTGGTCACAGTAATAGTGATGGTCAAGATGCGTTTCTTTTCCTAAAGAAGCCTGTTAGGACGGCAGTAGAAGGATCGTCTTTGAAAGGCACCAGTGGAAAAAGGAAAGGATTGAAGGCCGAAAATCGGAAGTTTTCGGGACACGAGGTGTATCTAAGGAAGAGAGCACAGGGTGAGGAAGATCGTCGACAGTCTTACTCAACTTATCCTTCTCCCTTCTTTTCCTCTCTCTTATTTACCTTATCGGCCGGAAATTATGGGGTTTTTAACTAATGTTAATGGTGGTTTAAGGAAAAATGTACATCCATACTAAGTGTTAGCTATTAATTAGAAATTTTTAAGTTCATTTGTTTTGTAAAAACTAATGCTTGTAGTACATTTGGACATCGATCAAAATGTTATATAACCGACAACTGTTTTATAATTGTCTTGACTGGCATTAGACTTACTAAGAGAAAATTCAGCGTCCATTCAAGGCAATCAATCAAAAAGGTTACAGTAAAATTTAAAGCTTACAGATCCTCTTCATAATTCAAATCATAATACTGTTCACATTTCGAAATGTTATTAATCCAATCTAGGGTTATGATTGCCAATTGTATCGATTTGTTATTCATGTTCTGCATGTCTTATGATTGTTAATTGTGGTTTAGATGTTAGTGTAGATCAGATGAGTTGATGATTGTCTTTTCCTTTTTAATGAATGAATGAATGATGTCGTGTTTGTTGATTGGATGTGTTGACAATGCCAAGTTTAGATCGGATGGTCAAAACCACGATATCGTTATCATCAATTAATGGGACTTGGCCATAAAGTATCATTACCTCGGGCAGTCCGCGCTTCTGGTGTTTTAGTATGGTTCCCTTAATTATGTGCGAGGAATTACCCTATTGAGTAATGGGAATCGGGCTACTCCTCGAAAATGCCGCGCCCCTTGGTTCATTGGTCCTGTTGGGCTAAAAATTTTTCTGTATGTTGATGTTTAAATTTTCGAGTAACTTTTTAGGTAAGGGGCATCTGGTCGATATGTGTAACTAGAGGTTTTAGCTTAGCTTAATGTTGTTAAAGTGCATTTATTTGGTGCTAGTTGGCATTTCGGTTTTACTGTCTTGGCTATCCTGTTTTTATACGCATGATATTAAATACAACAGGTAACATTAACTTGTTGCTAGAGCCTGATGACGAGGACGACGAAGAAGAATATTTAGATTGTGAAGACAGACAAGAGTACTCCAACCACGAAAACGACGAAGAATGTTTAGATTGTGAAGAGAACCAAGAGTACTTCAACCACGAAAACGACGAAGAATTTACATTCATGTATCTAGATGAAAACAATACACCTATTCCAGCCGACAAAGCATCGAAAAACAAAGATATACATCCAATATTTCCGTTATTCGATTTAAATTTATTATCTCATGAAGAACGAAAACAACTACCTATTAATCCTCAAGTAAATAAAGTTTCCGTTGAATCAGATCAAGTAGCATTGTCTTCCACGTCACAATGCGACACAATAGAAAGCGTTGCTATGGGACCATACTGTACGTGGAAAAAACAACCTCCCAAGCTAAGTAAAAAGAGCAAATCAACATGTTTTCCTAAGCTTTGGAGACTTAAAGATAAGGTTGGTGATGGTCGAGATGCGTTTGTTTTCCTAAAGAAGCCTGTTAAGACGGCAGTAGAAGGATCACCTCCCAAGCTAAGTAAAAAGTGCAACTCTTTTTCTAAGCTTTGGAGACTTAAAGATAAGGTTGGTCACAGTAATAGTGATGGTCAAGATGCGTTTCTTTTCCTAAAGAAGCCTGTTAGGACGGCAGTAGAAGGATCGTCTTTGAAAGGCACCAGTGGAAAAAGGAAAGGATTGAAGGCCGAAAATCATGGGGTTTTTAACTAATGTTAATGGTGGTTTAAGGAAAAATGTACATCCATACTAAGTGTTAGCTATTAATTAGAAATTTTTAAGTTCATTTGTTTTGTAAAAACTAATATTTAACCACTAAAACATGTAATATTGATTTATGTTATTCATGAATATGTTAAAGCACATTCAATAACAGAAGCTTTCACTTCTTATATGTAAGAGGAAGAGAATGGATAAAGTATGTAACTTTCCACGTTACTGAATATTGAACTACCTACGCAACATTTATTCTTGCTTTGTGTGAATTCTTTAAGTAAATGCAATACAAACATTTAGCTTTCATCTCGAGTAATGTTATTTTTTCAGATGGTTATGATTTATCATTTGTGAATGCACGTCTATGGGAACAATGTGGAGATTCTTGTCTGAAATGTACAATCGGCCTATCCATATCTATTCATATACTACAGGTACATTATGATATTATTCAATTAAATAATATACGATGTACATTATAATATATATGTTTTCTCCTTGATCAGAACCATTTATATTCAGAAGGTGGCCTTCAAGTAAGCCAAAGACATGTCTCTTAAAGTAAAATTATGCATCATTTAAAACTTCAAATTTTTACATGTTACATGATGAAGGCAAAAGGTATATTTAGAATAACTGGAGAAAACGACCAAGAAAAAGATGTTAGGAAGCAGCTAAACATAGGATTTGTGCCCGCTGGAGTCGATGTCCCTTTCTTTGCTGGTTTGATCAAGGTATGATGCTCACCGTTCTCTGTGTCGATTTGGATATTCAGCTATCAATTGTTAAAAAAATATGATAGCTTCCTCTTATGCCCTTAGAGTTTCAAAAGTTTCGGTAAGTGACTACTCTGACAAAATTGAACATATTACAACTAAACTGGCTAGCCCAATGGTCAGACTTTTTTCATTTTCGTAACATACATAATTTTTAGATAGGCATCTTATTCTTTATAGTTATGGCTTATAACATTTGGTGTAAGGTGGATACTGCAGCGTTTCCACAGCTCAGAGTTAATACATCGCTTAAGGAAAACTTAAGTAAAGACGAAAAAGAAAGTATTATTCTTTCCACCAAGGCTAGAGAAGAACACTGTTAAATCAAAACTACAAGATTTTGCTGATTTAAGCTTTGGCGTATGGTTTTACTTTTGTTATTATGTACATGTATTGAGTTCCAAATAGGTAAAGCACCCATTGAAAATTTTCACATGTAACTTGGTAAAAATTGCAAAAGAAAAATGAAAGCTTTACGTGTTGCTATTGTAAGGTTTGGTGACAATAGTAAAAGGACTCGGGTTATGACTTAAATGAGCGACCCTTATTTTCGGGCCAGCCCATTCGTATTGATGCTGCTACTCCAACAAAATCATCCGGTTAGCAACAACAATTTGGTTCACAAGGTACATATGTTTTTGAAATCTAATCTGATTAGATGCTGTTGGGGTATGCTTATTTTTTATTTGTGTATCTGCTTACAGTAAGCATGTACGGCCGCTTATTACTGTTATATATTATGCTTTATAGCATAGAAAATGTAATACGGGAACAAGCTCTTAAATAATACTTTGATCAATGATAAAAGAATCAAATTCATTCAGTTATCATTTAAAAAACCATGAGTCTCCATCTACTACAAGGATCCCTTAATCCACACGAAGGTGTTCAATACACCACAGTTAGAGGTGTCAATTTTCATATTTACATTAATACGCTGTTAAAATAATGACAATTTTCATATTTACATTAATACGCTGTTAAAATAATGAAATAACTTTTGCTAAGAAGTCGAAGGTTTAAATAGTTTGTTTTTGGTCAACCCGACCCTTACTAAACATGACCCATTTTAACTTTAACCAGTTTTGGCCAGAAACCTGACTATGGGCGCCTGACTGAAATGATATTATATTTCTACGAGGCGAACGTAAATAACAGAAAAAGGAAACATTACCAATGAAAGTAATAATACTTTGGACCAATCAAACATAATGTTTTTAGACCAGTTACCCAACCATTGACATTTTTGGTGTTTACTCTATATATGCCTTGAAAAAAATGAGTTCTATGAAAACTTATATGTTTCTAACTCTTAATCAATTGCTCACTTTGCTGTGCAGGAGATTGCAGCCATAAGTTTAAGAATTTAATGGCTGAAATAGAGAAATCACAGTCGCTGTGGGAGAAATACTATTCTATCAACAATGAGTGAACATTATCATTTGTTGAGAATAGGAGTGCATGAACCTTTCTTGATCGTCTTTTAAGGTGGTAACTGCTCCTATGACCACTTTGAATGCTATAGCTGTTGAAGAATACAAGAAGTACATACTGGTTTCACTCATTCACCTTCGCCAGGTGTGTGTGCTTCTCTTTTCAAGCGTGACACTCATATATTTTTTAGCAGATTCACATATTTATGGTTGAAAATCAAGGCTGAATTCTTGAACGACACTTTAACCTAATATGGTTTCTAAAGAGGACCTCTTCTCGTCATCATATACCTAGCAGATGCCTATTAAAGAAGCTTTCTATTTTGTTGTTCAAAGGATTCAGCCCTGTAAACAAATGTTGTGGAAACATGCACAGGCTCGACAACATGCCAAAGGACAAGGACCTACACCCGTGCTCCAAATTGTAACTATCTTTTATAATTTATTTTTCTCATCTGTAATAAGATTTCTTTTTCTCTTTTTTCATTTGTGAAAATCTTTATCAGGTGTCATACGGGTCTGAATTGAGCAACCGCGGTCCAACATTTGATATGGACATGTCAAGTTTTATGGATGGTGATCAGCCAATTTCATATGAAATGGCCATAAGTTACTTTGCATGTGATTCGTCATAAAAATATTGTTTTTCTCTATATGCTTCTCATTGTATGACATAACATTATCATATATTAATATGTTGCTAAAATGTTTACTTTTCAAATGGGTTGCGTATGTCGCTGGCATCCGGTTCGAGAGAAGCATTAGCATGCTGGTATTGGTTTGATCTAAAATGTTGTTTTGTTATACATGAATAAGGTATGTGTAAACATTACTAACCTGTTACATGACCCTTTCTTGATCTTCTTTTCAGGTGGTAACTGTTTGTATGTTCACTTTGA
>BQNB010035212.1:13974-49017 GCA_026074375.1 Tanacetum coccineum | reverse complement strand
AGTATTTGCGAATTTCTTTATTAGAGATTTTAAATTGCAAAAAAATAAGAGATGATAGTGTTGATTACGAATTAGGATGCTAAACAAAGTTTGTTAAGCTTATTGAGCTTAACAATTTCTAAAACTACAACGTTTTGTGAAAGCTTATAAATAAGCTTAAAAAGAGCTTTTAAAATCGACAGAAGCTTAAATGAGCTTAAGGGCAAAAAGTAGCTAAGTCATTTAACTGTTAACACTAATAAGCTAAAGTTTTGACTACTAAGCTTAATGACTTATCTATATATCCTAAATAAGCACTAACTGAGCTAAAATGTAATACTAAATAAGCTGAAAAGGACTTAAGTTGACAGAAACTAAACTAAGCTTAAAAGCAAAAAGCTACTAACTGTTAACACTAAATAAGCAAGGAAAATGGGAAAATAAGCACTCATACTTAACACACAAACAAAATAAGCTATTAGGAACACAAATGAGCAAGAGAGATAAGCTCAATAAGCCAAAAAGTAGCTTAATACCCACAACAGTACTAACTAAAGAGTTAGTACTGTTGGTGTAAAACTTAAGCCTAGGGACACGTTTTTTGGCTTAAAAATAAGCTATCAAAAGGGCTTTTGAAGGTCTGAAACTAAGGGAGCTTAACAAAGAGCTTATTGGCTCTTAAGATAAGCCAAAAGCTAAAGCTAAGGTACACTAATAAGCTAGAAAAGAATGACTTAAAAAGGACCCCTAGCACCAGGGGAAAATAAGCTAAGGACAAGGGCTTATATTGACAGCTTAAAATAAGCTGTCAAATAAGCTTAAAATAAAAAGCTAAGTTAAAACAGATTTAGAATGGCTTAAAGTGAGCTTATGCTCAAAATCTAGGCTTCTAAAAACAGTTTAAAGCTGCTGGTTTTAGCTCTTGAAAAAGGACTTTTTCTTTTATAGAAATGACACTTAAGTCTTTGGCAGATTGGACTTAAGCTAGCAATTGACTCAAAACACTTTAAAAACCTGTCAAGACACTTACAAGTAACACACTTTGACACTAAAACTCAAGTTGACAATGGCTTATCCAAATAAGCCATTGTATCTCTTTTTTTTAAACCAACAGTTTCAAAGACACTTGAAAAACAGGTTTTGACTAAAAAACTTTGGAAAAACAGACTTAAATAAGCTCAAACACTTAAGCTAAAGTTAACTTTATGACCACAACCCATACCACACCATTTTGACCCATTTTCATACTTAACCCAAACACCCCCTTATATTTTAAAAATGATTTTAAAACACACAAGAACTGTTTTAAGCTCAAAATTTTAAAGACCACTACTAATTAAGAAGCATTACTAAGCATGAAGAGTACATAAACAAGTAAAACAGACAAGAATAAGCTAAGAATAAGCACAATTAAGTTGTTGCTACAGTAACTATAAGCTAACATTCAAAAAGAAAATGTAACTTAATCCTTGCTTAAACAGGATTTTTGAATTCCTAAATAAGCTCTAAACCTACCCAAAGCTTATGAATAAGCTTAAACTAAGCAAACCCAATGAGCCTTCCAATTTTGCTCATTCATCCACTTGCTTAATCCAACAGTAACCCGTTTCTCTTCTTTAAAATTTTCCTTAAAGTTTTGATTAAAGGTTTTAAAAACAGTTTATAAGAAGGATTGTATTAATAGCTGATTCACGTTATCTTAATCCTTATTATATATAAATAAACATAAACATATATAAATATATAACAAGGATCAAGACCCACAAAATCAAAGAAACCGGAAGCAGTATAGAGTGTCCCCGGGTCGTTATGTCCCAACGAGGCTGGAGATGGAAAATCTAAGACGATTGACGATTGGTGTTTGAATATGACAAGGAATGATTTGGCACTAATGCTGATATGCAAATGCACATAAAAATAAGCAAAGAAAATAAGCTGGAATAAGAATAAAAGCTAGAAATGGCAAAAACACTAAAACTTTTACACTAAGAGAAAAATAAGCTCAACTAAGCTTAAGACAAAACAAATAAGCTAAATTAACTCTAAATAAGCAAATTCAAAAAGCAATTAAGCTAAGTTAAACAAGATAAACACAACAGTGCTAACGACAGTACTAACAGTATTAACTACCAGTACTAACTTGGAGTTAGTACTGCTAGCTTTGAGTTAGTACTGTTAGCTTAAAGTTAGTACTGCTAGGCTAACAAAACTCAAAGAAACAAGAAGTAAGCAAACAAGCTAAAACAGAAGTTCACCTAACCTTAATAAGCACTTAGTAATAGGAATAAGCAACTAGAATAAACTACAATGGCAAATAAGCTAAAAAGCTACAAACTGATACACTATTGAGAATACTTTGAAAAGGAAAATAAGCTTAAATAATCTTACCCCTAAAGACAGTAAAGGAAAATGGTTTAATCTACTCTAAAAAGCTAAAGAAATCTTAAATAAGCAGAAATAATAAGCTGATAAGCTAAAATGAACCACCAGTACTAACAGTTTTCACTAACAGTACTAACTTGGAGTTAGTACTGGTAGGTTTAAATTCGCAAAAATGAACTAGCAGTACTAACTTGGAGTTAGTACTGCTTGTTCAAAATAGCCCTTAACATTTCCAAAAATCATTTTTATTTCAAACTGATTAAAAACAGATTATCAAATAACAAATTAAAGCACTTGAGAGCAGACTTTAATCAAGAATAAGCACTTAAATAAGCTGAATAAGCACTTCTGCAGTAACAAAGAGAAATAAGAGAAGATGAAACTTACAACACCCTTGCTCAAAACAGGGCTAAACAAAGAATCTACAAGCTCTAGCTTGCATAAATCAAGCTAGTAGTGTCCATAAGCCCATCCAGTACTGGCTTATCATCCATAAATGAAGCTGTGGTGTATTTGAGAGTGATCTTTGTAATTTTTCTCTTAACTACTTAACTTTTTATCTTTACTTAATGAAAACAGCTTATAAGCAAGCTGTGTTGAGAGCTTTTTGAAACACAAAACAATACCAGTAAGGAACTTAACACTTGAAATTGAAACTTGACTTAAAAACTTCAAACTTGCATTAATCTTGAAAGTGTTACAAAGCTGAAAGTAAAAAGCTGTAAATGACTTTGAAATTTAAACTAAGATTAAAAACTGAAAATTAATTAAAAACTAGATTCTAAGATGCCTCAAAGGCTTACAAAAGGCTCTATTTATAGCCGAAGTCTTGGACTTGCAGCTTGTGCTTCTTTTGGAGAGCAAAAACGAAGTGTGCTTGTTGTGTGAGGGGAATCTAAAGCAAATCCCAGCCTTTGATTTCTTTTGAGCTTCTTTGGAGACAATCTCAGCCATCGAAATGCTTTTGGGAATGGAGAGGGATTGCCAACATGGCATTTATACAACTGGGGGGGTTAGTAGGGTGGATGAAATGATTTTGGCTAGGGAGAGAAGTGGTTTTGCAGGGAAGAAGTATGGGGCGACATACAAGTTGTAACTGGGTTTTGGGGCGGGAAAGAAGACTTTTTAGGGTTTTGGCAGTTTTAGCCCCTCAAGTTGTATTTTCTTGCTTTGTCTGACTTTTGACTTTGCCCTTTCCACTCCGTGCTTGGAATTGCTTGCTTTTGGCTTTCTTTTTGCTCTTTTTCTTGAATATCCGTATCCTGCACAATACAAAAGCAAAACATACAAATACAATGTATTTTTGGTACGTTTTTAGTCATTTAGGTTCGCTTAATATGAAAAATGGTATGTGTAATTAAACACATATCAAAATCCCCCATACTAAGATGTTGCGTGTCCCACGCAATGCTATGAAGTAAGCACTATACTCAATGAGAAAACTAAGAATCTTGGACCCCCTCGCTAATTACCTCGAAAAGTAGCTAAGTGTTCGTCAAGGGGAACTAAAGAATCAATAGCTTCGACGAGTCCCGTTTTCACCATTTATATGTACTCTAACTATCCCTAATATGTTTGGATTTTCCTTTTTCTTTTCTTGACTGCCTGTTTGACTTCCATAAACGTTTTAACTTAAATATGATTTCACAAACACGATTAGATGGTGATGTAGCTATATAGAATTATATATGGCATTAGTTAATCAATGTGCTTAGTACTTATACGACCTACGTTTAATTAGGTTGCGTTCCGTCATTTCCGTGACGCATTTTCTATTGTATTTGGATTATCATTAACTCAAGGTCAGTTCATAGCCCCACGTTTTATATTTTAATGATTTACAAGTTTTAGGGTAAGAAACATATGCATGTTATACAATTGGACGCAAGTGGGCATTTCACATTTACGATTACGTGTTTGCCTAAGTAGCGATAACCTATCTGAGCCCATTATCATGAACTGTCAATTATTGTTGTGAAAGCGAATGTTATAAATAGATCTATTTGGGATTGACATCCCCGTTCGGGTGAGTCATGCTCACTGTGCCGGTTTGCCAGACAACAAACGTATACCATGTCGGACATAGGATGTTGCGAGTTAGAACATTATCACGGGCAATATTGTAAATTTATATTGCATTTCATACATGTCGAGCTTCAGTGTCATGAGCTTAGGAAAACGAATTAGTGCCAGGGTCCTGGAGTACCACTTCATCAAATTTGTTTCAGAGCCGGTTAATCATAGTTCATGCACCAGAGGAGATGGTACTTTCAGGAGGACAGCCCCTACCTGCCACTGTCTTACCTACCACTGATTCACCAGGCTATGTTCCTGAGTCAGATCCTGAGGAGGATCCGAAGGGGGATGATGATGAGGACCCTAAGGAGGATCCTGCTGATTATCCCTATCGACGGAGGAGACGATGGCGATGATGAGGATAAGTCATCCGATGATGACAAGGATGATGATGTTGATATTGAGGAGGATGAGGTGGAGGAGGAGCACCAAGCTCCTGCCGACTCTATAGCTATTGCTTTACCAGCTATCGATCATACCCCATCTACTAAGGAGACTAAATCGTTTGAGACCGACGAGTCTGCGGCCACACCACCATCATATCCTACATACCGTGTTACTGCTAGGATATCGATCCGAGATGAGCCACTTACACCATTTTGGTCTGATACAGAGGTTGCCAGACTCCTTGCTATACCTACTCCACCACCATCACCACTTTCCCCATGGTCATCACCACTACCTCAGATTCCCTCACCACCACTACCAGTATCATCTCCACCACCTGCTAGTCCTATTCGTTCGTTAGGTTATTGAGCTGTGATGATCCGGCTAAGAGCTGAGGCCCCATCAACTTCCTATTCACCACCGCCACATATCATACTCTCCCACACCAAAGCAGATACATCACCGTCAGGTACCCCACCATCAGGGACACCACCACTTTTACATATACCACTACCTACTTCATCACCACCTTTGCATCTACTCTCAACTGACTGTAGAGCAGACAGACTTGAGGTTACCATACTGCCTCGGAAGAGGTTAAGTATCGCTTCTTGGTCAAGAATATGAGGTAGTAGAGAGCTCATCATGCCCCTACTGCTAGACCACTAGAGGTATTTGGGCAGACTATAATCTTGTTGCTACCATAGACAAGGAGATTATGCGGGATCTAGAGAGAGATGTCGGTTATGGTATCACCGACACTTGGGATGAGATGCTGGTAGACATGCCAGGGGCACCAGCGACTGATGACACAGAGTTGGGTCGACGGATGACAGAGTTTACCACTAGGGTTAGGCAAGACACAGACGAGATCTATACGAGGTTGGATGATGAGCAGTCTGAGCGACAGCTGATGGCTGGTCGGCTCAACATGCTGTATAGGGATAGGCGTGCACATGCTCGTACTGCTAGGCTTATGGAGGCTGAGGCTAGGATGTCTCGAGAGGCTTAGGGATGATTCATGGATGCGAGTGACCTTTCACGTGCAAAGGTTATGTCATTACGTACTCAGGTGGTAGCACAGCAGGCAGTGATTATAGAGTTACAAGCAGCGGACCACAGGAGACAGGCGGCGATTACAGAGATGCTGGCAGCAGACTGCAAGAGACAGGCATAGTTCATTGAGGCACTAAAGCTACTGAAGAGACTCTGACCCCAGATGACAATGTTTTGAGAGGACAGCAGGGACCCGCCAAAGGTCCTGCACAGCTAGATGCACCAGAGGAGGCTGGTAACAGTTCATGATCATGTTATGGCTAGTTATTTTGTACCGCCTACTAAGTATTATGGGTAATTCCTGGCTAGTATGGCTTTAGGTTGTGTATTTTATCTTGTAACCTAATCGTTGTGATCATTTTGTATTTGAACCAATCATGTATGTTTTCCAATTATATATGGAATGTGTATTATGTCATGTCTATAATCGAATTTATTATGAATGAATGTCGATTTAGTTACACCATTGTTAACTTCAATGCAGTTGTATATTTCACTGTGTGTTGTGATCTCTCTTTACTTATTGTGTATATGTCATGTCATAGTTATGATTTTATGAAATCTAACGGGTATTATATTTTCTTGTGATTGAATAAAATGGCACCAAAAAGAGCCATGAGGTCAAACTTAGCCCCAGAAATAACCAACACCACATCTGTCACTAATGCCCGGCTTCAGGCAATGATTAACCAAGGCGTTACTGCCGCTTTGGTAACACGTGATGCTAATAAAAATACAAATGGCAATGATAGCCATATTTTAGGAGTGGGTGTTAGAAGGACAGAACAAACTGCCTGTGAATGTACTTATATTGATTTTCTCAAATGTCAACCATTAAAGTTCAAAGGCACGGAAGGAGTTGCCGGTTTATCTCAATGGTTTGAAAGAATGGTGTTGGTTTTCCACATCAGTAATTGTACAGTTGAGAATCAAGTTGTAAAACCCTAAAATCAGAACAAGTGCAAAATTACCAAAATGCCCCTAATGTCAGAAAATTTAAAAAGCATGAATAAAATTCAATCAAGTGTTATAAATTATAAAATACATCATGTGACAAGTATGAAATTTATATAAGATTAAAATATCTTATATTATGCAAGAAAAATAATTATTTCTTATAAATATGTATTTTGCCAAAATAATTATAAGTAAATTACTTATATTATACAATTAAATATAAAATATAATAGGGAAATTATGAAATATTTTTAGGCAAAAATAAAATCTGATTTTATACTTTGAAAATACCCAAAATCTCGGCATTTTAGTTTGTATATCTTTTTATATACAATTTTCATTTGTAAATATCTTAAAAACCATTTCCAAAAACCCTAAACAATTAAAGTGGCGGCACCATTATTTTTTTCAAGGCAAGAAACGAATTTTCTAGGGTTCTTGGGAGTACAAGGGAGCTAAGAAAATTATTGGTTCATTGGTTTGAAGCTTGATTCGATTTATGGTGTTCTTTTGAATTCGAAATACCTAGCCGAACTCAATAATTCATAAAATCATCCATAATTATTCAAGGTATTTTTATAACTCATTTTACATTATATACATCTGATATGTTCATGAGAAAAATTACCATGCACGTTATTTTGATTTATTAAGCTTAAACATGATCTAAACCCTAATGATGCAAGAATGTATTCGGCTTTAATAAATTAATTCTTTATATTTTTATAATTTTTATGACTTGTATATATCATGTATGAAACCAGTAAATAGTTAGAATTTTTTAATAAAGGATTTAGATAATTATTGTGGCATTTCTATTTCTTGCCGATTTTGAATTATGAAGAAATGAAGAAATAAATTGGAAAACGAATTAGGGTTAGGGTTTTTATATTTTTCCCAGGTCCAATACATGCTAATGAATGTATAAAAATTATGTAATTATTGGGGAAAATTCTAATTAGGGTTTTGTGCATTTATTGGTTACCCGATTTGTGTTTTAAAAGTATAAGGGGGTGTTTTGTAATTTCTGAAACTTTGGGGCTGATTATGGCATGTTAATATAATGTATAGATTCTGTGAAAAATAAGTAGAAGGGTATAAATTGTCATTTGATAATTGTTATGGGTTAAACATGATTAATTATATATAATATATATATAATTCGATTGTATTTAAAAACTGAGGGACTTAAAAGTGTAAATTATGAAAAGTACAAGGTATGGTATCAGTAATTTAAAGTATTAAGTATGAAAATACATATTTGATATTTTTATAAGGGCTTGTTTTGCAAAATGGATAATAAAGATCATGTTTAATTAAAGTAAATAAACTACAAGGACTAATTACGTAAATTATGTAAGATCAATGATTTGGATGTGTAAATCAGAACTAGAAACTGACTAATTATAGAAACATTGCTATTTATGGAAACATTATATTTATAGAAACTGCTAAATTATAGAAAAATGCTATTTATGGAAACCTGCTATTTATAGAAAACCTGCATTTTATAGAAACTGCTATATTTAGCAGATATTGTTGGGAAGTTTAATTATGGGAACTTATTAAATTAGGGAAGTTATCATTTATGAAAAGTTAATTAAGGAAAGTCTATGTTTGGAAACTTACTATAATTAGAAGCTGCTATTTTTGGAAAGTACCCAATATAACAAGAATACTAATCATGAAATATATTAATCATGGAATATGTTAATCATGGAACGTACTAATCAAGGAATCATGCTAATAATAGAAAGTTACTAAAAATAGATAAGAAAAGTCACTAAAAACTAGAATGTTGCTAAAATCAAGAAGTAGACTAATAATGGAAAGTAACCGTTTAATCATGATACAAGGTAACCTTTTATATTGTCCTTTAACATGTAGATCGCATTAAGCAGGAGTAGCTTCCATCTTCTATCCATCTCTTTCGTTTACTGCTGGTATAAGGTTACGGATATTCTGTCCTTTTAGAATAAAGGACATTCTTTCTTTTCAGATTCAATCACCAGAACTGCTATGCTTCCCATTTTTATGGCTTTTGCCATGATCCTTTACATGTTTGATTTCATGACTTATTTCTTATTTTGCTCGAGCTATATATACGCCATTGACCAGATTTACATGACTTACCACCTAGTCATGGAGGTACCATGACCGTGACACATGAGGCACCTGTGTCACGACTCTTTCGCGTTGAGAGTGATTTCACGCGGCGTCCCTTTTCATGTTACCAGATTATATTTCATGTTTGGCCATTATTATTCAGGGGCGTATGGGTGCATCCTAGTTTACATGTTTACACGTTCATGGTGATTGGTTGGTGTGTGCTCTACATCCCATCACATTGGAGCTGATCCCTCCACCCATATTATTATAAGAGGTCACCCCTCTATTACATGTTGAGGCAGCCCCTCTATTATATGCATGTATTCACGATATTATTGTTATGACATGTATGATTATATGAGCTCGTGGGCATTCCTTATTATTTATGTTTATAAATGATATCTCATGATATCTTTGACTTCACGTTACCACGTTTTACATGTTTATTTCCTATTCCTTCACGATGTATTCTCCAGGTTTCCTCATGACACTCATGATCTTTCCGCTGCTTTATACTTATTATCCAGGATTCATACTTATTACTTACATTGTTATTATATCCGTTCACTGAGCGTTATGCTCAGCCGTATTTCTTTCTCTTTCTTATACGGCAGGTATCTAGAGGGAGATTGGGCTTGAGAGAGTGTGTGCTTAGGAAGTGACCATTTAGCTTCCTTTCTTTTTATCGCAGACACTTTGATGTGCTATACTATCTTGGACACATGTTTTAGTCCTTTAGACTTCTTTTACGTTATTCATGTTGATCTCATAATCGGGAGCCGATGTTTGATTCCGGCTTTCCACCTTGTTCTATGTTATCATTTATGACTTTATGCCTTTATTATGCTTTGATATGACACCATGATTATGACGTTTCGGCCTACTCTCCGGAGCGGGTTTGGGTCGTTACACAAGTCAAGTTTGCTACTTGCACTCTCCATTCAGTTGCTTTAACATGGTGGAACACTCATGTCAAGACAGTTGGTCATGATGCCGCTTACGGTATGCCTTGGAAAACACTCATGAAAATGATGACTGACAAATACTGTCCTCGAAATGAAATCAAGAAACTAGAAATGGAGATTTGGGATCTGAAGGTGAAGGGTACTGACTTGACAAGTTATACCCAACGCTTTCAGGAATTGGCTTTGTTGTGCGGGAGGATGTTTCTCGAAGAATCTGATAAAATTGAAAACTATGTCGGTGATCTTCTCGACATGATTCATGGGAGTGTAGTGGCGTCTAAACCAAAGACAATGCAAGATGCAGTTAAAATCGCAACCGAGCTAATGGATAAGAAAATCCGCACTTTTACTAAGCGCCAGACAGAGAGTAAAAGGAAGTTTGAGGATACCTTTATAACTTGAATGCAATCTCTACCCGGTTGGCAGTTATAGTCCCTCAACTTGGTATTTTAGTAATACAACTTGAGGTTTGGCACATACCAGCGCGCTACATTCATAATCAATCAGTAATATCATTCCTAATTTACATGATTTATTGTATCTTCGAATAGTTATCTTCATGGATACGGCGTATGTAGGCAGAAGGGATACGTCGTATTGGGAATTGGTCAAACGCGTTTTCTTGTGAAGTCTTGGCGTGGATACGCCGTATATCTTTTGTTGGATACGGCATAGTGGTCAGAAATTAGCATTCTTCAAATATCTTTGTTTTAGCTCCAAATTATCCTCCTTTTAGCTTGTCTTCACAAAACACTCTTGAATTACTGCATTTATCAACTTTAAAGCAATTAAGTACCAAATAATGCAATAATTATATAAAAGTGGGCAAAACAGATAGGATAAATGATATAATAAAGTGACGTTATTTGATGTCATCATGCCGATAGGAGTTTTGTGTCTGCTGCATTTAGCTCCCAAATTGATATCATACCAACTACCATAGATCATTATTATGATGTTAAACTAGCCGACGGGAGAATAATTAGGTTAAATACAATCATATAGGGTTGTACATTAAACCTCTTAAATCACCCATTCAACATAGACTTAATGCCCGTAAAACTTGGTAGTTTCGACGCCATAATTGGTATGGATTGGTTAGCAAAGTACCAAGCTGTCATTGTTTGTGCCGAGAAAATCGTTTGTATTCCCTAGGGAAATGAAACGTTGATTGTTCGTGGTGACGGAAGCGACTAGGGAAACGAGACACGTTTGAACATCATCTCGTGCACTAAAACGCAGAAGTACATGCTAAAAGGATGTCATGTCTTTTTGGCACATGTTACTACAAAGAAAACTGAAGACAAGTCAGAGGGGAAGTGACTTAAGGACGTACCGATCGTTCAAGATTTTCCTGAATTATTTCCCGAGGACTTGTTGGGTCTTCCACCGACTCGACAAGTGGAATTTCAGATCGATTTGATACCTGGTGATGCACCTGCAGCACGAGCACCTACCGATTAGCTCCGTCCGAAATGAAAGAATTGTCGGATACTACAAGAACTTTCCGACAAAGGCTTCATAAGACCCAGTTCCTCACCTTGGGGAGCTCCGGTCTTGTTTGTCAAGAAGAAGGATGGATCATTTTGAAAATGCATTGACTTCCGAGAACTGACCAAGCTGACGGTGAAGAATCGTTATCCACTCCCAAGGATCGACGATTTATTTGATCAACTACAAGGATCCAGCGTTTATTCTAAGATAGACCTGCGATCAGGTTATCATCAGCTTCAAGTACGTGAAGAAGATATTTCGAAGACGGCATTCAAAACTCGATATGGTCATTACGAGTACCAAGTTATGCCATTTGGTTTGACGAACGCACCAGCGGTATATGGATCTCATAAATCGGGTGTGCAAGCCATATTTGGATAAGTTTGTGATTGTCTTTATTGACGATATTCTTATCTATTCAAGGAACAAGGATGAACATGAAGAACATCTTAAGGCAATTCTGGAATTGCTTAAGAAAGAGGAGTTGTATGCTAAATTCTCTAAATGTGAATTTTGGATTCCCAAGGTACAATTTCTCAGACACGTAATTGATAGTCAAGGCATTCACATGGATCCCGCCAAGATTGAATCCATAAAAGATTGGGCATCTCCTAAGACACCAACAGAGATTCGTCAATTTTTAGGTCTTGCTGGGTATTACCGAAGATTCATTAAAGGATTTTCAAAGATCGCCAAGTCAATGACCAAGCTTACTCAGAAAGGAGTTAAGTTTGATTGGGGTGACAAGAAGGAAGCCGCCTTCCAGTTAATAAAGCAGAAGTTGTGCAGTGCGCCAATTCGGGCTCTACCTGAAGAAAGCGAGGATTTTGTGGTCTATTGTGATGCTTCGCATAAAGGATTGGGTGTTGTATTAATGCAAAGAGAGAAAGTAATTGCTTATGCATCATGCCAATTAAAAGTTCATGAGAAAAATTATACGACTCATGATTTGGAACTTGGATCGGTAATGTTTACTCTAAAATTTTAGAGACACTATTTATACAAAACCAAGTGTACGGTGTTCACAGATCACAAGAGTTTATAACACATTCTCGATCAAAAGGAGCTGAACATGAGGCAACGTCATTGGTTAGAGTTACTCAGCCATTACGATTATGAAATACGTTATCACATGGGGAAAGCAAACGTAGTGGCCGATGCCTTAAGCCGTAAAGAACAGAATAAGCCATTACGGGTTTGAGCCTTAGTCGTGACTATTGGTTTGAATCTCTCCAAATAAATTTTGGAAGCTCAAATAGAAGCACAAAAACCAGAGAACTTTAAAAAGGAAGATGTAGGAGATATGATTAGGAAGGATATACCAAATGAAAAGTTGGAACCCCGCACCGACGGAACTCTATGCTTAAATGGTAGGAGTTGGTTACCATGTTACGGTGATCTAAGATCTGTGATCATGCATAAGTCCCACAAGTCAAAATACTCTATCCATCCGGGTTCCGACAAGATGTATCAGGACATGAAGAAGCTATATTGGTGGCCTAATATGAAGGCCGACATCGCCACCTATGTTAGAAAATGTTTGACATGTGCTAAGGTCAAGTTTGAACACCAAAGGCCATCGGGTTTATTGGTGCAACCCGAAATACCTCAATGGAAATGGGATAATATCACTATGGATTTCGCAAGGGTCGTATCAACATACGAGCCACGAAATAACTCGATTTGAGGTTGAAAATATATACGAGCGTACACACATATAGATGCTACCTACTTTTGCACACTCTCGTCGGAGGTGGCACCCGAGCACAAATGTGACTCGACAAAAGTTACTGTACATGATAGGCAACGAGACATTATGTTTTAATGTCATATATGATCTTCAAAACATTTATTTTATTTAAATAGCTTACCAGGGATCCAGACTATCGCGCTTTCCTTTAGTCGCTTAATGAATGATTAGGAATGCGTTAATTAGCAGAACGACAAATGTTTCACAAATATGGCTTATTTAATTCCTAAAAGAGTTTTCCGGTCGTCTTTAACTATGCTGAAATATTATTTTTCTGAATGTAGCAAAAAAGATGGGATGGCTATATCCCATACCATCCTATAGCCAAAATGTATCAGCAGAGGTGCTTTTACGTGGCGTTAACCTTGGGTCAATTGAAGGGCCGCCTTTGAGGGTGTGCAAGGTGAGCGACGACACGGGACCTCAAAAATTTTAAAGGCCTCAAAAATTGTAAAATTTGTCTCGTTAACATTTATATGCATGTGTACATATATTTTTTAGAAGAAAAATGTATTTAGATGAGAAAATATCTTAAATGAGACATATGTTGAACGTTTAGATAACTCATTTGCATCTCTACTATTTTATAAAGCATTTGAAACTTTTAAAAATAGAAGTCTAAAAAAATTTAAGAACACAAAACATTTCTTGTTATAGAAACATTTATGTTATTTTTGTTATAAACTCAATAAATACACATAATTAAAAGTTATAACTCAAAATTTAGTATCTTAATGTGAAATCCATTTTGTAACACCCCATTTTATAACACCTCATTTTGTAACAACACACAATATTAATGCAGCCCATAAAACTATATTAATTATAATTTGTAACAACCCAAAAAGTATAACAACTCATTTAAATCATATGAATTGTAACATCTCATTTCAATATAAAAACTATCCAAAACGAATCTGATAGGCATAAACTTTCTCTCATTCACCCTAAAAACACAAACTCGCACCTGTCACAACTATATACACCACTGCCTTCGCCACTATCAGTCGCCATCGCCGAGGCACCTACCACCACTGAAATCCTTACGATGATACCCACCACAACCCGAACCTTACTATCGAATTTGCTGCTTTTATAACATTTTTGAGTTTGGTAAGTTTATTATTTATTCATCAGTTCTTTGAGTTTTGAAGGGTCTTTTATAGATATTTCTTCTTATAACATCTTTGACTAAAAATGTTTGTAGATTTGTTGCCGTCACAACCTCTCTTGTCGGAATTTGTTCTCCTGCATTCAATATACGGCTTCATAGATCAGTAAATTTTTGAGGTATTGAAGGGTTTTTAACCTGATTAGATAAATCTATATATATTTTTTCTTTATATATTTAAGTTACAAAATTTTTGATATTCTTTTTTACAGATCTGCTGCTGTCATCGTTGTCAGAGTTCTTCAATGTCGTCAAAATCTACACTAGCGCCCCTTACCTTCACCAGAAACTGCTTTAGTAGCCGGAATTTTTTATATTATATATTTTATTTCAAGTTGTGTTTTCTTAATTTTTGTAGTTTGAGTTAAGTTTCAAGATTTATTTTGATTTTTTTAAGTTTTTACTATTTGTGTTAGTGGTTACAAGACACCAAGAATCATGGTCCAGGATGTATAGTTCATGTTCAACCCGTCATTTAAAATGTAAAAGTGGACAAACATTAATGAAGAACCGCACCTTTAATAGTACTGTATCGTCTCTACACACAACACTCTATATAAAAAAAGTTGATTTGTGAATTCTATATATGCATGATTGACATTGATAATCCATCTTCAAAATTTTAATCTAAAAATTTATAACTTCAATGGATTCTAACACTATGGCTTACATCATTCGACAAGTCAAATCTTCGTCAATCATTTAGGTAAAAATATATTTTTTATAAACAATTAGTTCTTGATTATTATATTTTATTATTATATTGTTAACGAGTTATTTTTTTCACTTTGTTATTTAGATGAACCTGTATAGCGTTGACAAAAAATGATCCAATGGATGTTCAACTTCAAAATAAAGACATCATGTACGATATTGCTTAAGTGTTGAGGTAAATTTGGTATATCTTTTGATCTTTACTTCGTTAGTGTCGTTGTACTTACTAGCAAATACCTAAACTATCCCTATAAAAAAGATGTTACCTTCTAATAAGATCGCTCAAACTTCACATTTATTTGTGTAACTTTTATGTTAAGACAATAATCTCAACTTGGGATTTTGTGGAGAAGATGAATTATAGCTTAACACTTAAACAAGTTATGGCTTGCAACTGTAAGAAGGTAATTCACATTTGAATGAGAATATAATATAACATTATAATAACATATACTAATTATATTTATTTACTCTACGAACAACCTCTTGATTATGATTGGAATATGAAGAATTGGAGAAAGAGGTACATAGAACTATTGGTATAAAGTATAATTATTATTAATTAAATCAATGTTAACGTCTTTTGTTCTTATTACAGATTCAAAAATTTTATGAATCTAAAAGGTTTCTCGATAGGCTCAACGATGGTGATACGATGGTTGTACCACACGAAGATGCTCAAGCTACTCTTGGTGATACCAATGATCCCTTCACTTCTATTTCAATGTCTAAAGATTTTGCGGATAAAAATATTGCACCTAATGATGCATATTAATAGTTGATATTTTTGTGTTTATGTCAATTACATTTTATTTTGTATTGACCTTTATCTTTAATTTATTTCTTTAAATTATGCTACTCTCTTTAATTTGAACTTCATGTTATTTGGATGTGAAATAGTTGCATCGGTATGGTTTATAGTTATTTTAATTAAAATTTGTTATTATTTCGTAAAGCTATTGTTAGAAAAAACATAAAAATCAACAACGTTTGCTCGCCACAATATTTAGTTACCGGATACCCGCCGCTGCATTGCACGAGTACCCGTCTAGTTATATCTTATAAACGGATACACTTTATATATATTCGAAAGGCCTCGATATGATTTTGTCCGGGGCCTCAAATTTTTTTAAAATTTAGGAACGCCGTGGTCAACTGGAGCCACTATCATGAGCAACCCAATCAACCTCGTCCTCGAGTCCTTAACCCATCAGCTTTGCCATGCATTTGAGATATCTCAACTATTACAACTAGAGCTTGACTAAGATATCGCCAATGATTTTATAAGATCTTCCTGTTTTCTACTTCTCCTTTGGCAAAGATCACTTCATTGATCTCTTCCGAAGCAACTCTGGCGGTAGTCCACGATCAGACGCAAAAACATTGTCATGTATTTTGGTTGATCAAATGACCAATGCTATTTAGTATCTTTATGGTTCGAGTGTAAGGAAGTTTATACTAATAGGGATACTTCCTTTAGGATGTGTACCTAGGTTTGTACATTCAACGAATGATTCAAAGGGTGGCAGTCAAGGTGGTGGCGACAATGAAGATAGGATGGTTTGTGCACCTGAGATCAATAACTTTGTTTTGGATTATAATGATTTTCTAGAACAACGGGTTGTAGCGAGGTTGGTAAGTGACTAGAAATCCATTTGCGAAAAAAAGTGTTTATCTTCCATACGTGTTATTGAAAACTAGTTTGCACCAAGTAACTATGTGGTTTTTTGTAGCCATCATATTTAGAAAAGAAGTCCATGTTGGCAAGTCAGTATGTGTTAGTACAAAAGTGATGCGGATGGATTATGGAAGAAGGGATTGCTCCCTGGTGTGGTCGCAAGCTCGCCTTGTGTTTCAGATTCGTATTAAGTGAAAGTGAGATAGGGTTTTTCCTGCTAAGAGCAAAGTAAACCGCCAGTCTTACCGCAAGAGGGAGGTCCCGCGATTGGACTCCGGTGTAAGAGTAAGAATCTTTTTATGGAGATTAGTATGTGTGTATTCTTAATCACCAAAAACGTACCTTGGAAGTGTTTTGGTAATTCCCTTTATAGGCTAATGTCACTATCGGTTGCATTGGTCACGGGATAGCGTCCCATCTATTAACAGGTGGATAATAGAGGGGTTGTCTTAGAGTCAACATTATGCTTTACACTGTAGCGGCTTGGGTCAGTGTGTTCGTTGTTTGTTATCCTTTTTTGGGAATTGACGGTCTCTTTCGGGTTCCCATGTAACGCTCCTTAGTCCATTTAGTTGAGTCACAGGTGTCCTCTATTGGGAAGTGTTATGTGGCCGCGGATAAGATATGACTGCGGTCACGCTGCTGATTGCATGATACCTATGAGCGGATCATGGTCTTGGGGGTTGTTGTCGTGACCCGGACCTGAGGACCAGGCGGTAGTATACGTCATCATGTCCCCCCAGTCTAGTATGTTTTTCATACATGCGGAAAGTATTACTAGACTCGAGATTTGTGTTTGTGGCAGCTCTTACTTCCGGGCTGTATCGTCTAGTTGGTAGGTGGCTCTGGGCATTGTGCCTTGTTCCTGGCCACATAATTTCTGACTGATTTGACATACTTAGCTGGACATGTCAAACATCGCAAGCCTTCGCTTCCTCTCATCGTGGCCATCCATCTGTGGTTAAGGGACACGTGTCTTCATCTTGTCATTTAGGGTTTTACTTTTTAGATCTATATAAATACCCTTTTATTTTCACCGTCATTCTTCCTTAGCTTTTACTGCCCTTTCTCGTCTCTCTTTTTTAACCTCCAGATCATCTTCTGTGTGTTCCTTTTTGCTTTTTTATGCGTCCGTAGTTACAGGTTAGGTTTCCTTTTCTTCTTGATTTTGCATTGCTTCTTCATGATGGTTGGTAGTTCAATCTATACTATAACTTTTGTGTTGACCCAGAGGGAATTAGACCTTCATTGTGCCACATATGGTATTCCGGCTGAATTACGGCCGGAACTACCCGATCGTAATTCCATTATTAAAGATCGCCCACCAGGAAAGATAGGCATGTACACCCGTTTTATCGAGTTCGCTAACTTTCCCGTTCCTTTGTCAAAATTCCTTCTTTGCATCCTCGAGTACTACCAGATCCATTTGTCGCAGCTATTAGTCATTGGTGCGACGAAGGTAAGCCATTTTGAGCTTATGTGTCGTGTTGTTGGTTGCGCGCCCACTGTTTGTACCTTTCGTCGTTTCTATGTGAACTCTCTTAGCAATGGTTGGCTATCCTTTTCTAGACGTAGTGGCGCTGATGATCCTTGCTGTGTATCAAAGAAGTTTGACTCGCTAAAGAATTGGAATAACCATTTTTTCTGGATTGATGCTACGATGTTCCCGTTGTCCGTTTCGTGGTTTAATGGTTCTTCGATTGTCAAAGATCCCCTTCCTGTCGAGGATGTTGTTGACTTTCTTTGTGTGTAGCTATTGAATTTAAACTGCACCATTATTCGGAAGTATCCAGAGACTTTCCTCTATCTTGTAGGTTTGAGTTGTTCGTTCATTGAGAATGACATTCGCCCCACCGTTTTATGTGATGATGAGGGTAGTCATGCATGTGTATATATATGAGTCACCTGTTTTTCTTTGTTGCATAATTCTAACATTGTGTTTTATTCATTACAGAGATGGGATTACTCGATTTTGTCCAGTCTGCTGATCCTTTCAAAGTGAAGACTGGCGAGCGGACACTTGCTACAGACGAGGTTCCACTCTTGACAGAGACTGAGAGATGATTCATTTCCCCTTCCGCTGACACTGTCAATTTAGTTGATCACACCATCTATGATGAGTTGAAAACTGTTGGGTCCAAAAAGAAAAAGTGAGTGGCTTTTGTTGTTGGACTGCCACCAGTAAAGAGGGCAAGGACAAAGGATGTTTCCACCTCTGATGCCCAGCCTGCTACCGCCGGTAAGTCTCATGCCGCTCTTCGAAGGCTTATAAAACAAGGCGCTAGTGAGGCTGGAGGTTATGGGTTCGTTGTTCCTGCTACGGAGGATATTGCCTCTTCCGTTACTCCCACTTCTGAACGTGAGTACGAGGATGATTTTGATCATGGAAGCAATGTAAGGATACATCCTCCCTCTGGTCGTTTTACTATTTTATCTTCCAGTTCCATAGATACTGACATTCCTGCTTCTCCTCAGGTTGTTCCGTCTACAATTGTTGTTGGGTCTGAGGATGAGGTGCGTGATATTTCCGCTCCTAAGATAGAGGCTGGGGGGTCTTCTATTTCGGAGACTGAGACTGGGACCTTGTCTGCTACTCCCAGTCATAGTTCGACTGATGACTTTTATGATTCTCAATCTGTTGACTCCGCTACTGCTGGTGATGTTTATGTTCCTCGCTAGAGCGTGACTAATGGGGCTCGGATAGATAACCCTACCACATGCTGCAACTTTCTTGATCACGTTACACCTCCTGGTTATTAGGCTGCTCTTCGTAATCAGAGTAACGTTGGGTTTCTCAATTGTTTTAATATCAATTCCGCCCAACATACTAGCATGGTTTCTGAGTTGCGCCTGAGGTTTGAGCATGAGATTATGTCCGGGGAAAAGTTTGAGAAGAAGTTTTCTGAGAGCGCGGCCATTGTTCAGCAGAGGGATGCTGAAATTGCGGACTTGAAGGCTAAGTTGGGGAAGGCTGAGAGTGAAGCAGCGGAAGTGATTACGCTCCGCCAACATGTTACCGAGCTGGAAACGGCGGCGACTGCCAGAGCTACTGAAGTTGTCGCTCTTAATAAGCGGAATGCTGCGTTATCAGGGAAAGTTTCCGCCCTTGGGTCAGTTCATGGTAAGTTGGATGGCAAAATATCTAAGTTAACAGTAGATTGCAACAGTTTGCAGGGTAAGGTTGCAGGTGAGATGAAATGCGAGAAGAATTTAAGTCTGTTTAGGATGCGGCGGCTCGGCGTCCTGATGAGCGGGTTGCAGAGATGAACGGCTGCATTGCTGATGTGAAGCGTGACATGGATGAGCACCTATATCCGTACATGTTTACTGCCATCGCGGGGCAGCGGTGGGTGATTGGGCATGGTTTACGTCTTGCCGTATACAAGTGTGCCCGATCAGCTGAATGTCGCACAACTATGAGGAAGGTGATATCAATGGCTATCAACAAGGGTATTCAAAAGGGTTTAAAGGTCGGCCTAAAACATGGGAAAGAAGGTAGGTTGCTAGCTTAAATTGAGGCTTATGACCCCGAGACTGAGGCTAAGTTTGTGGTCGTTATTTCTGAGTTTGAGAATGTTCCTTTTCCATTGCTGGATAAGTTAGATTGCCTAAAGGATTCTTTGCTTGCCCCTATCATGTCCGCTTTGACTTTGAAAGATGATCATGGTAATGTGGATACATCTCCTTCGTTTAGTGGGTTTCAGCCTTCCTTGGATCAGGTTAGCATTCCTATCTACTCAGAGTCAGGTGAGGTAATCCGTGAAATGTTGTTATCAGAGGTCGTCCCTTTTGTTATAAGGTCCGCTGAGAGGAGGGGATTGTGTCCGCCTTCTAGTATTGCGCCCTCTACATCCATTGGTATCTCAAATTATCAAATTTCTACCTTAGCTCAGCCGCATGATGACTTATTTGATACTGGTGTTCTTGATAAGCCTACTGATGCTTAGTTTGTCCTCTTTCTGCTTCACGGTTGTTGAGCCTATTTTGACTATGGTGCTTCCTGCCGTGGATGAAATTTGTGAAGCTTCTTTACTATATTTGGAAAGTTTGTATATGGCCGCCTGTGGCTAGATTCTGGTATCTTATTTGATAGGTTTGTGTTAGTGCTACGGCCTTTTGTAATTAGAATATTTTGTTTTTCTATTTTGTATGTGGCCATGTACAGTTGTGTTTTTAATGCTAACGGTTTATCTGCTATATCTGTGATAGTCTTATGTTGTCAGTGTAGACTTTTTTATTTATATCGGGCTTGCAATCTGCTTATGTATTTTTTGAGTTAATTGTTAGGTTACTCGCCCTTGCATTGGGTTAAAACAATAGAGTTAATTGTGGGGTCGTACTCATTCCCATGACATGCGTACAACGGAATGTACTTGTGTGCGTGCGCGTCTTACCAAATGTGACATAATATAAACACAATAAAAAGTTTGTTGGAAAATTTGCAAAGGTAGCTAGTCTCCGCATGTCATTTAATAATAATACTTAAAAACAATACATAATACGAGTTTGATATGGAAAATTTGTCCCACCGTGGATAGCATGCCATCGCGGCTTACAATAGTAGGGACGCTTACATCTTAAACACCAGAGATAGAATTTCTTCAAACCTCTGACCTTCCATGTCCGCGGAAGTATGTCCCCGCTGCCATTCCTGATTTTGTATGCACCATTGTCGAGTGCCTCCACTACCTCGTACGGGCCTTCCCATTTTAGGCCGAGCTTTTCACCTTCTTTTGTATGGCTTGCTTCATTGCTGTGGTACACGAAGTCCCCAGGTTTGAATATTGTGTTGCGGACCTTGACATTATAGTACCTCTCCATTTTCACTTTGCTTCTAGCCTCTTGGATTGCTGCCTTTTCTCGCATTTCTTCTAGTATGTCCATGTTTAATAGCAAAGCTTCATCAATCATGGCTCAGTCTATCTTTTCACACCAGAGCGAGGGTATTCCTATCTCGACTAGGATTACAGCTTCGGTGCCATAAGTGAGAGAGAATAGGATGTGGCCGTTGCTTGATTTAATTTCAGTGTAGTGTGCCCATAGCACATGTAGCAGCTCCTCCACCCAGTTTTTGTTGTCTTCGCCTAGCCTTGCCTTGATCCCGTCATCGAGGCTGCGGTTTGCTCTCTCTACCTGTCTGTTGGTCTGCGGGTGTTTAATGGACGTGAACCTTTGTTTGACGTTAAGCTTCTCACACTAGTCCTTGAATGGGTTGTCCATGAACTGCTTTCCGTTATCAGAGATGATCTCCCCTGGCAACCCAAATCTGCACACAATATTGTCCCACGCGAACTTCTTGATTTGGTTTCCAGTTATCGTTGCTACTGGTTTGGCTTCAATCCATTTGGTGAAGTAATCGATAGCCACAATCAAAAATTTCACTTTTCCTTGAGCCTCTAGGAACGGTCTCGAGATGTCAATACCCCATTTGTAGAATGGCCAAGGTGAGGTGATTGGAGTGAGTTTTTGTTGAGGGTTTTTGGGTACCGGGCGGTGTACTTGGCAATCTTTACATTTTCGTATGATGTTGCGAGCGTCCTTGTGCATTGTCGGCCAGTAGTACCTTGATCTTAATGCTTTTGCTACCACAGACCTTAGGCCTGAATGCATGCAACAGGAGCCTTCATGAATTTCCCTTACTACATACTCCGCCTAAAGGGGACCAACGTACCGCAACCATGGCTCGAGGAATGATTTTCGGTAAAGGACTCCATTAATCACGGCATACTATCTGGATTTAATTTTAATAGAGTGTGCTTTCTTAACTTTGGTCGGTAGCGTGCCGTCTGTGAGGTACTCAAGCAGCGGTGTCATCCATGAGTGTCCTTCCTCTTCTACAACTGCTAGGATTTTTGTTTCTTCTATCGACTTCTATCTCAACACCTCTACTAGAACTTTCTTGGTTAAGTAGGCGAAGCTAGTGGATGCTATTTTACTGAGTGCATCGGCCTTTTTGGTCTTTTGCCTCGTAGGACCCATTAATCTGATTTGCTACCAGCCTTTAGTCCACCTTCGCTTCTAGGTTCCGTACTCATATTTGTTCTGCTATGCGCAGCCCTGCTATTAGGGCTTCATACTCTGCTTCGTTATTGGATGCTTCAAATACAAATCTCAATGAATAAGTAAACTCTGTTCCTTCTGGGTTAGTTAGGATAAGTCCTGCTCATGTTCCCTCTAGGCACGATGATCCATCTGTAGACAGATTCCACAGATCTTAAACTATTTCTTTTGTTTCTACGTCTGCTAGCGGGCCATCCTTTTCTGGTCTTTTGGCAATGAAGTCAGCCAATACCTTGCCCCGGATAGACGTTCTTGGTCTGTAAGTGATGTCGAATACTTCTAGTTTGAATTTCCATTTTAAGATTCTCTCTGTGTTTTCAGGTCGTGACAGTATTTGCTTAATCGGCTGATCTGTGATGACCACTATCGGGTTTGCTTGAAAGTACCTTCTTAGTCTCCAGGAGGCATGTACCAAGGCCAACACTAGTTTCTCCATAGATCTGTAGTTTACTTTTGGGGCCTACAGGGCCCGGCATACAAAGTAAACTAGCATTTGTTGTGATTCCCTTTCTGTCAATAACACCGCGCTGATTTCCTCTCTGGCTGCATAAAGATAAATGATTAGTTCCTCCCTAGGCTTTGGTGTGGTTACCATTGGTAGTTCCGCGATGCATTGTTTCATAGCTTGAAACGCCTTCTCCGCCTCTGGCGTCTATTAGAAATCACTCTTTTTCATGCAATTTTCTAAAGTTTTGAAAAAGGGGAGTGACTTTTTTGCCGATTTGGATAGGAATCTATTCAGGCTAGCTAACTTTCTATTAAGGCTTTGTACTTCCTTCAGCGTTCTTGGGGATTGTAGCCGTATTACCGCTTCCGCTTTGTCCGGACATGCTCTGATCCCCTTGACGTTGACTATGTGTCCGAGGAACATCCCTTCCTCCGCTCCAAATGTGCACTTCTTTGGGTTTAGTTTCATGTTTATTCTTCTTAACATTTTGAAAGTTTCTTCAATGTCCCTGGGGATCTCTTGTTCTGTGTGGCTTTTTATTACCAAGTCGTCGACATACACTTCCAGGTTGCGCTCTATCAGTTTTTCAAAAGCTTTGTCTACGAACCGCTGGTATGTTGCTCCAGCGTTTTTGAGACCAAAAGGCATCTTCATGTAGCAGAAGACTCCTTGGTTTGTATGGAAGGTTGTCTTTTCTTCATCTTCCTCTGCCATTTGTATATTGTGGTATCCCTTGTAAGCGTCAAGAAAACATTTGAAAGGGTACCCGCAAAGGGATTCGATTTTCCAATTGATTTCTAGGAGAGGATACCCAGGGTGGATGGCTACTTTCATCCCTTCTGCCGGGGGCAACTTTATGAGGGATGGTTCTTTTATTCCTCCTGCCACCATATCGCAGCCTGCTGTTATTACAGTGCTACTGTGGAGTGTGACTATTCCTCCTTCTACCGGAAATTTTAACATTCCATGGGCGGTGGATGGTACAGCTTGAATTTTTTTGAGCCCAAGAGGGCCGATGATGCCGTTGTATGGTGAGGGCGATCTAACAACCATGAAGTTCATCTTTGTGCTGGCTGAGTGCTTCTCGTCGCCCAGCAATTCCGTTAGTGATATTTGCCCCAACAGCCATGATATTTCTCAGCTGAACCCTAGAAGCGGGGTCGTAGCCGGAGTCATCCTGCTTTTTATTTCTGGGCGGAGTCTGTTGAATCAATGCTCATACATTATTTCAGAGGCGGACCCTTCATCCACATACATGCGGTGGATGGAATGACCTTCAATTTCCGCTTTAATTATCATTGGATTTTCTCTCCTGTCACCACTTGCGAGGTATGAGAAAGATATTTCTTGATTAGGGGAGAAGGTTTGTGTAACCCTTTGCTTCATTATCCGTTTCTACGGTTGTACCATGAAAATCGGTTCGGCCTTCTCCTTATTTGAGGTTTCCCCTTTCTTTGTTGTCTTTGCATGTTCTCCCTTGTTGGGTCCTTGTTTGAGCTCTTTGATCAGGTGCGACAGCTGCTCTGATCTGACTGCTTCTTCTATCTGCTTTCGTAGGTGAAGACATTCGTCCATGTTGTGTCCCTTATCTCCGTGGAACTCGCAGAACTTGTTTTTATTTTTGGTTTTCGCTGGTATTGTCATTGGGGTCGGTGCTTTAAATTTTATAGCTTCCATTGCTAGAATCTCTTTGGGCGTTTTTATGAGGAGGGGTAAACCTGTCATGCATTTTACTTGACTTGTGTCGGTTTTTAAATTCTAGCCTCTTCTCGAAGCTTGACCTACGTCCAGTTTCGTTATGCTTCCATGTTGGCGGACCTTTTTTCCTTGACTGATCCGTGACAGCTACTTCTCCTCTGAGGAATGCCGTCGTCACGCTCATCATTTCATCCACGGTTTTGAAGATGTTGTCGTTTAGTCTTTTGATTAGATCCGGGTTCGTGATACCATGCATAAAGCCTGATATGCGCATGCATTCAGGAGCACCATTAACATGCATGCTTTCCGTCTTAAAGCGTTCCATGAAGGCTTCCGTCAGCTCCCCTTCTCTTTGCTTGATGTGGTGTATTTCCACAGGGTCTTTAATATATTTCTTTTGTTGCAAGAAATTACCAAGGAAAGCCTTTCGCAGGACCTCATAGCTGTTTATGGATTCTGATGGAAGCTTGTCAAACCAAACTCTAGCTGAGCCGATTAACGTTGAATTGAACATGTGGCACCATGTTGGCATGGCCCACCGCTCAATTTTCGCTGCAGTTTAGAAAATCTTTAGGTGATCTTCTGAGTCGCCCGTCCCGTCGTACGTCTTAACATTAGTTGGCATTCGAGTTCTTTTAGGGACTTCGAAGTTACGGATCCGTGGTGTGAACGGATCGGTTTCCTCGCACAGCCAGGGTTGTGACAAGTCTTTTTATCAGCTGACCTTTGTTTCTTCGATCTAGATTTCCAGTGTCCCCCTTGGTCATCCTCATCTTCCTTGTGATGAGTTCCCTCGGTATGAACTGTAGCCTGCGGTCTGCTCGGTCTGCTTTATCCCATTCTCTTTTAATTTCTCTCTAACGTTCACTGGAACAAGTGATGTAGCTTCGGATTAGACTCCTTGATTCATTTCTTCTTTTGTTTGGGTCTTCCGCTGGCCTGCATGCGCTAGCGTTTCTTCTTCCGCTCGCATGCCTGTGTCGCGGTGCGACTTCTGGACCAAGACGTACGTGTATGTCTTTTTTTCCTTTCACCTAGCCTTCGGAAGACATTTCTATCTCTATCCCCTAGCTGGTTAAACACCGTGGTGTTAACTGGGCTTCTTTGGCGTGTTGGTTCGTCTCCTTCATGACTTAGTCTGGAGAAGACACTCGCATTTTGTAAGTTGTAAGTGTCTCCAAACGTGGGGGCAGGGCTTTGCCTTCTTTTCCTTCTAGTTTTTCTCTGTCGGTCACATGATTCTGACTCAGAAAAGATAGTTTCCCCCGCGTTTGCAAGTGTCGCCTTGAGCTTTCTCCAAAGCTTAGCCGTGCTTGCACGCTTTGGAGTTTCTCTTGGTGAACTTTTTCCGCCATGATTGGTAGGATTTGGTTGTAGTGTTTGTCGCAGATTTCCCGAAGCTTATCCGCGGGGAGGTGCCCTGGATCGCTGTCAGGTGTCTGCTTACTTCCCTTGCCTATTGTATTCCTGACCGCGGAATTAGCTGGCGTCGGGGTTTGCTCTGCCGGTTGGCTCATTTTTGAGAGAGTTTTTTGGGCCGCAGTTTTGTTCTGGTCCCACGGATGGCGTCAACTTGTTAGTACAAAAGTGATGTGGATGGATTATGGAAGGAGGGGTCGCTCCCTGGTGTGGTCGCAAGCTTGCCTTGTGTTTCAGATTCGTACTAAGTGAAAGTGAGATAGGGTGTTTATGTGCATTTGTAGTGATGTTGTTGGCTCCCCCCCCCCCCCCCCCCCGCAGCTTGTCCCTCATCGGATTAGGACTCTAGTCGGGTCTAGCTAGATGGGTTAGATGCTCCGATTTGGTATTGCCCTTGGATCTTGTCGGTTATTGTAACAAGGCCCTCGTCTTGTAGGCGTTACTTAACTACTATCCACTTAGTACTCTTAAAAACTTTGGTATCTTGTCATCTCTGATACCCGCCGGCCCATTACGCGACATAAAACGGTCAGACATTACACACATAAGTTGGTCGTTGTCTAGCAGCGGTTGTGTCTAGTTTGTTTGAAGAGAGTGTCTTATTAGCAGGCAGCAGACCAATAATCGCTTTGTTTTCGATAGTTGCTTTGCATTCATTCCTTCCTACATCCTGAAACTTCCCTGCATTTATCTCTTTAGTGCTTCGTTGTTTCCATAGTTGTCCTTTTGCTATTAGTTTTTATCCTATCTTGTTTGGCTATATCCGTTACGTTCTCTGCACAATGCGCCTGTGTGACAGATACACCACATATACAAAGGTAGTATTCTGTGCCTTGTCTCAATTTCTTGGTCTTCGTACAAAAGTTCGATACGTCTATTCGTGGCTTTATGGTTTAATGCTTTATGGATTTAATATTGGTAAATAGAATGGTTTAAATATTGAATATAAGTGTACAATAGGCTAATTGAAAAGGTTTAATGCTAATGTCTGCTCCTACTTAGAGCTCATCACCCAAATAATCGCCTCCGGATCCGACTAAGCATAGCTCGACTCTGTCGTGTCTCCTTTGCAGAAATGTCGACTATACATACTAAACGTTTGAGACTGTAGCCAAGTAGAAACCGAAAGATGTATCTAACCGGGCGTTCTCTTTCTGCTAGACTAGATGTCAACCTAGTGAAACACAGTCATAGCGTTAAGCTGTACCTGCGGGCAGTCTAAGGGTTAATAAAATACGAAAGAAGAGGATCGACTATGGAGTGTTTGTGATAAACGCCTTTTCTACTGTGCGTTTTCCATTCTTTAGTGCATACTCCGGTGTCATAGATATCATAACTTACGAACAAGAAATAACTTTAAAAGCGGAAATTTAAATTCAGTCGCAGTCCAAGGGGTTACTCCCTGGTGTGGTCGCAAGCTCGCCTTGTGTTTCAGATTCGTACTAAGTGAAAGTGAGATAGGGTTTTTCCTGCTAAGAGCAAAGTAAACCGTCAGTCTTACCGCGGGAGGGAGGTCCCGCGCTTGGACTCCGGTGTAAGAGTAAGAATCTTTTTGTGGAGATTAGTATGTGTGTATTCTTAATCACCAAAAACGTACCTTGGAAGTTTTTTGGTAATTCTTTTTATAGGCTAATGTCACTATCGGTTGCATGGGTCACGAGATAGCATCCCATCTATTAATCGGTGGATAATAGAGGGTTTATCTTGGAGTCAACGTTATGCTTTACACTGTAGCAGCTTGGGTCAGCGTGTTCGTTGTATGTTATCCTTTTTGGAAATTGACTGTCTCTTTCGGGTTCCCATGCAACGCTATTTACACCATTTAGTTGAGTCACGGGTGTCCTCTATTGGGAAGTGTTCCATGGCCGTAGATAGGATATGACCGCGGTCACGCTGCTGATTGCATGATACCTATGAGCGGATCATGGCTCTGGCGGATCATGGTCTTGGGGGTTGTTGTCGTGACCCGGACCTGAGGTCCAGGCGGTAGTATACGTCATCAGTATGTGTGTGTGAGAGAAATATATTTAGATGGAAATGATAGAAGTTGATTATCATGGTATACTATTTCACCGGAGAAGAAGTCCGGTTATGGTGTTTACCAAAAATTTTATTAAAAAGGAAAAAAAAAAGTATTGTAAAATGACTAAAATACCATTGTTGACTAGTCAAACAGGTTGCAAACAGGTTTCATAATGCACAACAAGTCTTTCCTCGGTTCAGTATGCAAATTGAGACCAGAAAAATAGTACATAGAGGATAAATGGTGTTTACCCTTTTATAAATAGTTAATGTTTTAAAAATAACACACTGGGTGAACGCGTAAATGGAGAGGGACGCTCCTGTCCGGGCTATTCTGTGAAAGTCGGGCCTTTTTGGCTCTGATGTAAATGGCCAAAGTGGTATTCTCGTGACCTTGTTTGGAGTCTTCAAAATATATTTCGTGAGGGTGTGTACCCTTCTATCATTTCCATCTAAATATATTTCTCATATTTTTCGTCACACAAAATATGTCTTGATGTGATCCTTGTACCCATAAGTGGGTCAAATTTGCTTCCTTTAGCATTTTCGCATGGTGAGTGTTGACAATCTTATATGTCTTGAGGGTGAGATGGATGCTTTTCCTACATTTTATATTATACCAATGATCAGCCCGGGTTCCTTTATCTTCTTGCTGAATTTACTCTCTGCGGGCTTCTGAAATACATACAAGGTGCATGCCATATCGTATGTTTATCATTGCACCATCAATTAAATAATTAATTGATGAGATGCAACAATGTGTTAGGTTGGAACGTATAAAAGCATGCTTCAGCATCAAGACGTTTTTTTAGGTTAAGCGATATTGAGATGTTGTATAAAGGACAAATAGTTATCTATAGTTTTTATTCCATGTATTTAGTAATTTTGGCATATCCATGTTTAGGTCCTTATTTTTAAAAGTCCCTGGGTCCTGACTTCCTTGTAGTCTGCTATGGTTATGATTTTGTTACATTTGGAGTATCTTGTGCTACTTAGACACCGCTGGGCCGCTACAGCTTGAATGGGTGCCTGGCTTAGAACGATGCTGGAATCAATGATATATTTAGCGACAAATTGGATTAAGATATGCCTCTGGACATACATTTAGACATTAAGACGGTCAAACGTGGATTGTAGAGTCTAGGGATTTAATCATACTGGCATACACAAATTACCCATCACAAAATGTGGGGGGTGTTGGTAGTTGTACATACGATAATCAGTTTTCATATTATTTTTTGTAGTCTATATACTTATATAAGTTATAACTGATTACATATCCCGGACCCCTAGATGCTCTAGTTCAAGTAATCTTTGCTGTGGGATAAAAGGCTTATAGTAGTTTTTAATTGATACTATTCTTGCTGTGCTTGCAAAGAATTCTACACTCAGATCATGCTAGTTATTCCTCAGCCTTGTGTTTATGTTTTGGCATGGATTTTGCTACCCATAACAAGGCTAAAAATATATTTATTTTTATGTCGTTCGGTTACAGGTTTACCAGCAGAGACTATGATCGAGAGGTTTGTGACTGTTGGAGCCTACTGCCTATTGAGGTCTTGCACCATCGAGCCAGAGTGCATTATTGGGCAACATTCAATTCTGATGGAAGGGTCTTTGGTTGAGACCCATTCTATACTCGAAGCTGGATCCGTATTGCTTCCAGGAAGGAGAATTTCCACTGGTGAATTATGGGCTGGTAATCCAGCAAGGTTTGTGAGGAAACTGACTCATGAAAAAACCTTAGAAATCCCAAAACTTGCTGTTGCCATTAATGATCTGAGCAAAGAATATTTCAACGAGTACTTGCCTTATTCAACCATATTTGGAGGTCGAGAAGATGAAGAAGTCTCATAGGATTTCAATTTGATAAACTTTTGTAATTTTTTACATGTATCAGTTGTTCCTTAAAAGGGAGAAATAAGAAAGTTTAAGGAGACTTTTAAAGGGAGGCTTCTTGAGTTTGCTTGTTTTTGTATCTTGATTTAAATGCAGTTCGAAATGGATTCCAACTCTTTTCTGACTTGTGGGTAGACTTACTTTGCCTTTTCGGGCAGACATTTATGAAAAATGCTTTGTTGTGTGGCGCGAAATCAGGCTTTATGAATGCATTTGTAGCTGTAAACAACCTTGTTGCAATTATAAACTTATTCTCAGATATTACCACCTGGAAAATGTCGATGCTGCAAATTTGATTGTGATTGCTGTGTGTTGAAAGCTACGCTTGTCAATTTATGATTGTTAAATAAATTTAAATGTAATTATTGACAGTTTCATAACATCTGCTATAATCTATATATTTAAACGACAAATTGAACCTCAAATTGCTTCGACACTTCGAGGTACTAACAATCTACACTTTCCAACAGAGTTGGTTACCTGCTAATAAGTAACGCTAAATTGAACTAGTTTCAGATAAACTTTTATTTCAATTACAAACTCAATGGCTTGAAGCCTTGAATGCTTGATTAAAGCATACCAATCACTAATAATTTCGCTAGAAGTATTCAAAGATCACAATCAAGAGATGCTTCCCATGTCAGTCACACCATCCCAATCTGCATCAAAATCATCCTCCAAACTACCATAAGATAGGCCTGGATCCAAATGACCTGATGTGGTAGAGAATGAACCAGATGGGGGGTGCGCCATATGGCTCCTGGCTGTACCGGATGACCCTGAAGACGATGACAGAAGAGAGTGAGCATAGTCCGAGTGGTCCATCAAACTTGGAGGCTGATTGAACTGAGGGTTCATGAAAGCCATGGTTGGGTGCGCCTGTTGACCACCAAACTGCAACATATTGGTTCCTGAAAAGTAGTAAATTAAAAGTATAATTAACATAATAACTATTCAACCGATAATTTAATGTAACTATCATAACATAAAAAAACCAGACCATTGTGTGGCGGAAAAAGACATGGTTGAGGCTTTCTTCTTCTTCTGTTATGCCCATCAAGACGCTTTCTGCAGCTTCGTTTTTCCTCATCAAATTCTTCTAGTGGTTGGAACCTATAGATATAATCACAAAATAATTGGTTCAGTTCTGAAGCACCTTAAGATCACCAAATTCAGAAGCAAAACAGAAAATGAAATCTGAGCAAGTGGTACCGGCTACACTGCTGGCAGAACCGTAGAGCTTGGCCGTTAATCAAAACTTGTGGACTCTTGGAATGAGCTTCACAAACCTTATGCCTTTGGTGATAATTTTTGCAGTTACTAAGGTCATCCATGCACCCGTCCACTAGACAATTAACTACTTGGGTCGCATCAGTTGCCATAGTACAAGCCCTTTTCAACGATGATATTTTTAAAGTCTTGTATAGTATGTATCTTCAAACTAGTATCAATTACTCTACTAACTCACTCAACCAACAAAATTTCATCACATTAATAACATGATTTATGTAGATAGTAAAATACAGATAATTAATAAAAGTTGCTACTTTACATAGATAGATATAGCTAACTTGCATACATATAAAGATGATCAAAGAGTGGTTTGTTTTTGAACTTGTAACGAGATTCTAAATCAATGGAATGGGTGGTGGGGATGGCAATAATAGAGTTTCTGGTTGTTTTTATGCTAATTTATGGAAATTGCTGTGTTGTCAGTTTGATTTAGATGTATGATAAAGGACAAAATGTTAATGTTGTTGTGTCAATGTGCTATTCATCCTTATTTTGAACAACATTATATATGAGAGCCACAGTTGTCATAACATTATTTTTTTGACTGTCACGTCAGCGCCACATCAGCATAACACCAATACCAACATCATTCCCTTTATCATAACACCAAATAACACCACTCTCCTTATTATAACACCAAATAACACCACTCACCTTTTTATTTTCATAAAACCCCCTAAATAAGTATTTCATTATTTTAACAAACAAACCATTTCATTCATAATTAAACATAGAGGGGTAAAATGAAAAAAAAATTTAATTTTTAAAAAAAAAACTAGCCGTTAGGGGCTAAAATGAAACTTTTCAAAATTGGGGGGAATAGATAAAATATAAACTAACCGTTTCAGGGGGGTAAAATAATTTTTTTTTAAACACACCCCAACGCGTGTTGGCCGGCCAACGTCGGGCCCAACGCCGTTAGGCAACGCCGGCCAGCGGTGTAGTAACGCCGGCCAACGCCGACCAACGCCGTTGCCGGCGTTACTACACCTAGCTCTCTGACACACATAATTACATAAAGGTTGTCATTTTCGAATTTTAGGCTAATTATTCTATAAAGTTTTTCCAACCATTGATTACGTTCGACATAAATAAAAATTTGTGGAGTAATTATTATCATGAAATGTGTTGATGCAAAAGTTAGGATGGATCTGATTTGGCTCGAATAGGTAGTTATTCAGGCTGAGGAACCTTATTCCTGCACCAAGTGAATTTCGTTGAGGACTCCTGCACAAGGAATAAAGAACACGCGTTAACCTTATCGTGGGAGCGGATCCCACGATTAGCCTCCGGCGTGAGAGTAAGTATATGGTTCTTGGAGAGTAATCGAGTATGATTAAGGTTTTTAGGTGATACCTCATTGATGATGATTGTTGATCCTTTTATAGGCCTCATGCTCATTAAGGTTTTCTCACAATTCGGCCTAAGCCTTATCCGACAAAATCGGGATTTGACATTATCTTGGCCTATTTAAACCAACAGAGTATATCCCCTACTTAATTTAGGGTTATCCTTCCCTGAAATAGCGCATAAATCAGTTGCATGCAGAATACAACCGTTGGAGACCGTGCCGTGAAAGCCGCGTTCCGGACAGGTGTCCGTGACCGCGACCGTGACACACTAGCGGGTCCGCGACCCGTGACCGCGATACAGGTTAAGCCCACAAAGAAGTATGGGCCGTGCCCGGTCCGTACTATACGTCATCATGTCCCCCCAGTCTAGTAGGCGTGGCCGTGGCCAAGAGGTCGCGGCTACTAGACTAAAGGTGAAGAACAAACGCGTCGTACCGTAACCGTCACATGGATCGCCCCCTAAAAATCAGGACACTCTATCAAAAAACGTAGATAACTAACAAAGGATGAGACGTGTGGGCCTAGAGCTGTTTGAACTTCCCCCAAATCCCAACCTTTCAAAAAAAAGTAAGTAACACGCGTCAATCATCTAAATAGGCACAAATATCGAGGCTGTAGTATAAATAGGTCAAGCAATCACTGTTGAAACTTCCATAGTTATTTAATAATTCCGCCATTTTCGCACACACAGCCGCACGAGCTCTTAAATCCTCGGATTCTCGTTACCACAGGTTAGTACCCCACGCCTTTTTAGCAAACTAGGTAAAAATGGGTAGGGACACCATACAACTCGAGGACGCTGTGTCAACCATATCACAAGAGTATCTTTTAGAGTTCTCATCAGAGTACTTCATACCGGAAAACCTGCACCCAGAGCTGCCTGGTCCCGGAAATCACATCGTTGATTTCCCAGAGGGCAAGATAAGCGTTTATACAAAAAAAATTAAGTTTGCAAACTTTCGCATCCCCATCTCGTAATTTCTCTTCGACATCCTTGGATACTACCAAATCCACCTTTCGCAACTATCGGTGATAGGTGCAGCGAAAGTTAGCCATTTCGAGATCAACTGCCGTGTACTAAGTATAATTCCAACCGTAAACCTATTCCGTGTCTTCTACGTTCCATCGTACAATTCGGGGTGGATGTCTTTTAGCAGAAGACCAGGAAAAAATACCCCACAATGTTATACTAAACCGCTCGATTCCTTAAAAAATTAGAACAACCGCTTCTTCTGGGTGGACGAAAAAGTGTTCCCCACCGTTGTGGCCTGGCGCACGGCTGCTACAAAAGATGATAAGCCAAAGGCAAATACCTACTCCGTGGTGGATGTGGCGACACTGGACACGCACCGTACCCCATTCCAAAAACAACCGGAGGAGCTTTTATGTCTAGTGGGGTTAAGCCGGAACTTCTTCTTACGCGACGACGAGTACCCCATATTTCTAAATGACAACGACCAGGGTGGGTGTTGAATTATTTTTCTTGTTTCCCACATATATAAACGTCCATATACGCTAACATTTACCTGCATGTTTTGCATAAATGGATTTGTTCAATCTTATCAAAGCCCCAAACCCCACCAAGGTCAAGACCGGGACCCGCCAACGAACTGCTCATGAGGTGCCGCTACTGACAGCCACCGCGAGCCGCGTGATCCAAATGGTGGATGCGACTGAGCTCTCCACATCTTCGGGGACACCCTCCACCGTGGAGAGGTCCCCGCTGGACTTTTCAAATGAGGATGCCCCCCGCCATTAACACAGGGTGCTAAAGCTGAGGTTCAACAGATGATGCTGGGGCCACATAGGCTGTCGTGGAACCTGATCTTAAAAAAGAAGTAATTTCCATAGGGCCGACCATTAAAAAGAGACGCTGATAGAGAGATGCGGGTGAGGGAGGATCCAACGCCCCAGCCAAGGTTTTAAGGAAAGACTATGATGCCGCCCGTGCGGAGCACAGCGCCCGTGGGGGGAAGTCGCTGGCGGATATGAGTGTAGACACAGAGTTTGCCATCCATGTTCAAGAGACACAGGAGCCTCATGTCGCGACGTAAAGTGTCAGCGACCCGGATCCTCTTTTGTATGCTAAGCTGCAGTCCAAGCAAGATGTCGCACAGTAAGTAACTGGCACCTT
>BQNB010035212.1:0-11945 GCA_026074375.1 Tanacetum coccineum | reverse complement strand
ACCTACTGCGTAATCACTAGCGTCGCACATAATTTCAAATGATAGGTCCCAATCGGGGGCAACTAAAATCGGGGCTTTGGTTAAATTTTTCTTAAGTAAATTAAACCCTTCAATACATTCTTTCGAGAAAACAAACGGGGTTTCTTTTTCATGAAGGTGGGTCATCGGCCGGGTGATTTTAGAAAAATCTTGAATAAATCGACGATAGAACCCAGCGTGACCTAAAAAACTTCGAACGCCTTTGACGGTAGTCGGATGAGGGAGTTTAGCTATAACATCAACTTTAGCTTTATCGACCTCAATCCCAGATTTTGAAATTTTATGTCCTAAAACAATGCCTTCTTATACCATAAAATGGCATTTCTCCCAATTTAGAACTAAATTAGTGTCTTTACACCGTTTTAGCATTTTGTCTAAATGGAAGAGGCATGACGAGAAAGAATCCCCGAAGACCGAGAAATCATCCATAAAGACCTCTATTGTTTCCTCGATCATATCGTGGAAAATGGCCATCATGCACCTTTGGAACGTGCCTAGAGCATTACATAAGCCGAAAGGCATACGTCGGTAGGCAAACGTTCCATAAGGGCAAGTGAAGGTGGTCTTTTCTTGGTCTTGCGGGTCAATAGGTATTTGAAAATATCCAGAAAAACCATCTAGAAAAATAGTATTCATTTCCCACGAGTCGCATCATTAAGCTTACGGTAATCTATACAAACACGCCATCCGGTAACTAGTCTCGTAGGAATCAACTCATTATCTTCATTTTCAACAACGGTTATACCACCCTTCTTAGGCACACAATGAACGGGACTCACCCACGGACTATCGGAGATAGGGTAAATCAATCCGGCACCAAGGAGTTTGATAACTTCCTTATCACACCCCGCCAAGGCGGAAGCACGAGGTGTAACTTCATGGATATCATTACAACACAATGGCGTCTACTATAGAGATACTAAAAGGAAAAGAAAATAATCACAGGGGACACTATGTGTCATAACAATACCCAACACAAGATAAAGGAGTCTTGCATTATTAAGTAATGTCATACACGCAAATGCATAAGCCAACATAAAAGTAAATCAATCCCAAACTTGAATTATCCAGCAGAACATAAGTCTAAATAAAAATAAGAAGAACTCCACAAGCCAATCCTAAGGTCTCTCTAGCCACTTCTCCTAGCATCATTAGTCTCAAACTGAATACCTGAAAATGATGCTCAAAAACGTCAACATAAAGTTGGTGAGAGTCATAGGTTTAAGACACGATATAAACCCAATTAAACCATTACTGTGATAAATAAAAATACTGCATGACAATAAATGGACTACCATATAAGCTATCATGCAAAACAAATCAAGTCCAAACCAAACCAATACCATTCACACGATTACGAGACGTCTCTATCGCAGAACTACTCCAATTGATCACTAGCCAACTTTACGTCCGTAATAAACTTGCTCCATTATGGTGGTAGACTGTTCAGAAACTTTGTATTCACTTGGATTGGTCTTATTGACATATTGATATCATTCATGTTATTGATTAGTTGAGCAAATCTCCAGTAGTACTGATACAGTGTTTCACCCTTCACAAATAAAAACTTATCAAACTTGTCATACAATTTACATTCCTTTTCTTGTAATGACAATTTCGTGCCTTGCATAAGAAGCTTAACTCTGTCCCCTATCTCTTTGGCAACTTTATGATGATTTACAATGGCATACACATCCGATGGAAGACCTTGAAGAACGATGTTGGTAGCTTTAAGATCACAGTTAGCTTGGATCTCTTCTATAAATGAAAGTTCTTTATACTTCTTTTTCCTAGTAGTGTCGTTCTCTTCAACAACAATAGGCCATACAAGTGGACCATTTTGAACTATGTTAAGAATCATTCTCCTGTTCTCCCTATTTTCTATGTATAGCTCCATATGACTCTTTCATGAGTCATACAAGGATTTTTCCAACATAGGAGGATGGTTGTCCACACCGGCAATGATCATGAATTCTGCTAAAGTTGTCATTTTGAATTGATTGATTAAATGAGAAAAGATAACTTTTAATCATTCAGTGATTAGAGATTATTGTGTTGAAGTGAATTTTGTTTAAGTGATGAAGTAATGGAATTACACGGGATTTTACATTTCTTGATAAATCCAAGAAAAGAAGTTAATCTTTCATGGGATTTTACAAATCAAAGAAAAACCGTATAATGCACCCAAGCAAATGGTATAATTCACCCAAAAAAATGGTATACTTCACCCAAGAAAATGGTATAATTCACCATGCAAGTTGTATACTTCTCCCAAGCAAAGTGTATACTTCTCCTAAGCAAATGGTATAATTCACCTAAGCAAATTGTATACTTCTCCCAAACAAATTGTATACTTCTCTCAAGCAAAGTGTATACTTCTCCTAAGAAAATGGTATACTTCTCCTAAGAAAATGGTATACTTCTCCTAAGCAAATGATATACTTCTCCTAAGCAAATTGTATAAATAGCCCAAGTACGAAATATGTATAAATCACCTAGAAAGAAAAAGCTATAATTCGCCTGAAAAAAAGTTATATATAATTAGCCTAAAAAGTTGTATAATTCGCCTAAAGAAAACTCGTATAATTCTCCTAAGCAAAAAGGTATAAATCGTCTGTTTAATTCGCCTAATTAATTCGCCTGATTAATTTGCCTAGAAGAAACTGTATAACTTGCCTGTTTAATTTGCTTGTTTAATTCGCCTAGAAGAAAATGAAGTATAATTCGCCTAGAGTACTACGAAACTCAACAACATCAAAACACTAAAAGACTCACTTTTTGACGTTTTTACTCAAATTTTCTTGTACTTCTTGCTATTCTAAGACTAGTAGAACCTTAAAAATACAAACTTTAACGTTTTTGACATGAAAAAATTAAAAGCATGATTCTTGGTACAAAAACCCTATTCGTACCAAAAAAGACTCAAAAAGATCAAGTTTTTTATGTTTTTCCAAAGGTTTTCTTATACAACTAATCTATACTAAGATAAACAAAGAAGAAAGTTAAGAGCTTTATGGTTTAAAACTCACAAAAAGTGAAAAACTTTTTGTTTGAGTTCGAACCAAACACATGCCTAACCAAGAAAGAAAAACGCACACAAAATGAAACTAAATCACCCCATGGCTCTTGATACCAATTGTAAAATACATGTATTATCTAATCTCATAATCTAATGACAAAGAACTAGAGAGAGAAAGTGGAAGGATGGATACTTTTAGAGAGAGAAATAAAGAGAGAATATTAGCTTATGTGAAAATGAGAAAGTAAACCAACCAACATCCTCTCCAAGTTATGGAAAGGGTATTTATACTCCTATAGTGGCCGGCCATGGGCCCTTGTATGGGCTATTCACGAGCCTTGGGCCTTTATACCTTACTAAGGTTCTAAAACTATATTAGACCTTCGAGCTACATATTTTAGGTGTGACCGAGTCTTTTCATGATTCTTAACATCCTACTATCCCAAGCTCTTGAAATCACCCATAAAATTTGAAGCTTAATACATCTCAACCTTTTATTTTTTGCCACCTACAATATAACTGATGGTATTTTCTTGGTAACATAACAATACACAAAATGTAAAAGTTTAGTGAGCTAAATGACTCATACTAATTAGATATTAAACTGTTATAGCTAAATTTAGGTAGCATGATATATAATTTGTTGTTATAGAAGATTCTCACAATATACAAAATAGAGATTGATATTAAAAATAAAACGACATCAATGTCATTTACATATTAAGATGACATGGTATTAGTAGTCTGCAACAAATTTTAACAGTTAAAAACTAAAGGATGGAGGCATTACAAAATAAATAACTCTAATGATACTCTATTTTGACAAAATTCAAAGAAAACTCAAGTAGTTCTTCCATTTCTTTCATACCCATTGCTTTTAGTTTTTCTTCATGCAACTTAAACAATTCTGATTGTGAAGATCCAGTCATAACAACATTCACTCGTACATTATATCTACGTATTTCTAAAATTGTTAGCATTTGGTTATATAGACACGGAAATGTAATAGTTTACAAAATAATTAAGAACTAAGGTTTATTATTTCAAAGGAAATGAAAGACGACCAATTTATCACACATAACAAGGGGCAAGATGGACACGTCAAATGGGTTATTTTGGCCATTCATTTATGAATGGGTCATTTAAGGTAGATATCATATCTAACATGTAATTATAGAAAAAGATTAGGTGGTCAAAACTCACCCAACGTATCAATTTTCTGCAAAAGGTCTCCTTAAATATCTAAATTCAAGATTATTAAGGAAATAAAGTTAATCTTAGTATTGATCTGTTATATATATATATATATATATATATATATATATATATATATATATATATATATATATATATTAAAATCATTGAACATTTAATGTGATTATTTGGACCCATAACAGAACAAATCTGATGAAGCCAGATCCAGCAAAAATCACTTGTATGTACTCTTTGGGCAACTTCCATGCAGACCCTATTAGGCGCTCACCAATCAACACAATGGCTAAATTGCATACAGCAACATATGCAACTATAAAATAAAACCTGCTGACACCAATTCAAGGAGTTATCATAAGAGAAATAAAAACATAGTAAATCAAAGTGCTCTAATTTATTTTGACCATGTTGGTATGTTTTAAGAGTACATGTAAAAAAATGACAGATGACAAAAATGTATCCTTTATCGACTCAAATGTTCAAAAATATGCACGACGGGTAAAATGAGACATATGAAAGAGTAAGCTGGTATGCTATACAAAAGGAAACCCTTAAAGTTTAGCTATGAATTGTATTATTGATAGAAAACTCGTCGCTCAAAGGTCATCTACAATGAGGATTATATACAATATTCATACCTTATCATTATCATTAGAAGATACAATTTCATCAGAATTGTTAGCTTTGGTACGGAACATTGATGCATGTCTTGTGTTGATGATCAAAAAAGTGTGAAATTTTAGGGACATGAAGCTTTTTGAAGAACCAAAGGTGCTTCAAATAATAATGGGATGCTTCCTTGATTCATTCTTTAGATGTGCAAAAGAGGGTTAACACTTAACCTTGTCCAGAAGATGGGTGACTAACACATTGTTCAAATATGATCCTGTATACGGTCAGAACATGGTGTTTACGATTTACATCCTCTTCTTTGAGTAATTCAATCTCAACAAGCAACTCCTTTGCCTGAATGAACCAACACTTATGTATTAGTAAGCAAGGTACATGTGTGATACATGATATGATGCATACGTAAGATTGAAGTAATGAAAAATAAGTGTATTGAATATGGGAACACACTAAGGTTTTGAGGGAGTATGGAGTCACCTAATTTGTAGAATAACAATTCCAGCTTGCATAGTCGCATGCTTATCAATTCCAGCTTGCATAGCCATTTTAGAGCTTTAGCTAAACAACGTCTCTTTGATCGATACACAAAACTCCAAACCGCCACTTTGGTGATTGCTTCGTTGTAATCTGCACTGAAAAGCGAACAAAAAATGAACACAAAATTAGAAAAAGAAAAACACCTAAAGGAGTGTTTAAGATTGCTTATTAAGAGTGCAAATCTGCCTACAATAAGCTTTTTATGCATATTTTACAGTAAAATGATTACTCATGCCCTATAACCAAAACTAATTGACAACACCAATTGATTACACATACCTCAAAACAGCTACTATTCATTTAGCAACTAAATAATTAAGTTGAACCAAACCACATGTAACACCCCCAAAATGGGTCGCAGCGGAATATGGGTTTGGGAGCGTTACTTCATAATACCATTGCACAAGATATGAGAACGACCTTTAAAAGTGTCGTTTAAAACTGATACATTGGATTTAGCAAAGTGTTTGTTACAAAAGCCCGAAGCTATACTTGTTCATTGTTAAATTATACAAAGATTCTAGTTCGAAAACAAACGTTTTCCCCAAATATGTAATGCAACCAAATCTTTAATGCTATTGATTTCCAAAATAACGACCACCAATGTATCCCTTGCACCTCGTGCCTTATTGACCTCCTGAAAAACATGCTTTAAAACGTCAACAATAATGTTGGTGAATTCATAGGTTTGTAAAATGTATGAGTGTAGGACCGCAATTGTTTAGAGTGTGTATTGCATGGTATACAATATCCAAAACAGTAAGTATTGCATGGTATACAATATTCAAAACAGTAAGTATTGCATGGAATACAATATCCAAAACAGTAAGTATTGCATGGTATACAATATTCAAAACAATAAGTATTGCATGGTATACAAATATTCAAAACAGTAAGTATGCCTGTATGCATATCAAAACAGTAAGTATTTCAAAGTTACTTGCGTCCAATTGTAAAACAAAGCATGTTCTCACCCCAAAAATATATTTAAAACCAGTAAAACATGAGGCTATGAACTCACCTCAGTAGTGAAGTGAATGAGTAATAATCGAGTAAGTGAAATAACGAGTCACGGACGAATCAAAGGCAACCTAATCAAACATAGGTCGTATAAGTAACTATGCACTTGATAACTAATATCGTACACATCTATATAGCTCATCACCACTCTTTCTAATTTCTAACGTTATTATAAGCGAAAACGTTTATAATTATCGTTTTAGAAAAACTAGCATAACTTTCCTGTTTAAACATGTTTCTCGCATTTCTTACGTCCACGTCTTCGTACTAAGATGATATATCAAAATATTAAATTTTTATATTTTATAACCTTCTGATGAACAGTAATTTTACTGTTCATGACGTTTTATAAATTTACTTCTATAAATTTAATTGTCGTAAAACCCGTAAATGCAACAACTTATTCGTTTTAATCCCGATTTTAGCGATTCCTTCGAGCACGTCTTCGTTATTAAAATTATCACATTTTTATAAAGTGGGGTCTGCTGATGAACAGTAATTTTTACTGTTTATAGTTTATAAAATTACACTTTTATTAACTTTAATTATCATAAACGTCGTATTTTATTCGTTTTAGCTCCGTTTTTAGTAATTCTTTCGAGCACGTTCTCGTAATTGAAAGTTATATTTATAAAAATAAATGTTTCTGTCATGAATAGTAACTTTTATAAAAATAGTTTTATAAAAGTATTTATTGTCGTAAACTTGCGAAATTCATAACTCTTTCGTTATTAATTGAAAAATTACGATTCTTATCATTTTGAAATCCTAAAAGTATCTACAATCTGTGAAAAATACTAACCTTTCTGTTTTAGAAGTATTTTATAACTTGCTTTTATAAAGTTTATTTTATAAAACCGGTATTAAAGTAAATCGTGTTTTTATCGTATCTTTTTCGTTATTTGTCTGTTTTTTGAGTTTCTTACCTTTTTGGAATCGTCATGAGACGTAATATTTTATAAAAATATAAAATGTATACCTTAAAAATCGAATTCAAACAGACCCTAATGAAATTCTTGATAAAAATATGTTAAAATTTGTTTTCGTAACTTTCTAGCTTAACCACTTTGTTACAAGTCTATTACAACACTCATTTTTACATGTCTTCCATCTTTAGGGTCTCTAGTCCATGATTAGTCCATATATTGTCCAAGGATCCCAAGAACATCAAGTTTACATAGTCATTTGTTCATGAACATTTATAAGTAACTTTTTATACTTCTACTTATATATGTTTACATAACTTAACCAACACTCATATAGTGTATATACTTGCATTTCTTACATGTTCCTAAAAAACAATTATCAATTGCAAAGTTATATCATACCATGATCATAAGTAAACCTTTCCATTTTTCAAGAAAATAAGTTCCTAAATGGTGATTTGCTACATAGAACTTATATATGCATAAAATCATGAAAGTAAAGATATTAAGAGTTTTAGGTTAACCTGATATGAAGTATGATGTATGACACAAAGATCTAACATTTTTTTGCACCAATACCTACTGCAACCCTTGAAAACCCTAATTCAAATCAAAAACCCTAATTTGCACTTTCTTAGTTTAAACACTTGTAAACCCTTTAAAACCAAACACTTCTACCACACTTAGGTTATATAAATATCATGGTAGGAAAATATGTATAAATGTTACAAATAAAATTTTGTATGGATTTGGTGTTGTTTTGGTTTGAGCCGTGGGTATGTGAGCCAAAAGGGAGAGGAAATTATATCAGTGTTTCCATCAGTCAATTTCTCTTCAAACCAGGATAATTTTCAATTGCAGCCTCGTTGGGACATACGACCCGGGAATATCTCTTCCGGAATCTTTTTATCATTTTCTTACTTGTGTATTTTAAGTGTATACTATCAACGAATCATATTTAACAAATATCTTGTATCATTTACAAGTTACAAGTTGTAGTTTTTAGTTATAAAAGTATAACTTGAAATGTATAAGTCTTGTTTTATTTTTCTTATGTACAAAGTGACTAATAATATTAACTTGGGTAAAGTTTAACAAAACTTTGAGTGTTGAATGTAAAAATAAGTATTTGTTGAAGCGTAGATTAATTGTGGTGGTTCCGGGTATGCCTAAACGTATTTGATCGCGAAGCGTAATCACTTTATGCAACCAATAAAAATACAATGAACAAAGTTAATAATTATCCTCAAAATAATTACTTAACACTTGCTTGATGTAAACATTTAATTGTTTGATGCCCGTTTACATTGAACGATATAATTTTTAGCTTATGCGATTTAACTTAACAATTACGATTTAAAAGCAAACGCATACAATATTAAAACTAAATAGTGAATTTATTGCGGCGTCAATGACCCTAAAACACGGGGTGTTATAGTCTCCCCCCCCTCGTTAAGTGAGCCTTGTCCTCAAGGCTTAAGACGCGGCACTTGACGATGGTGCGGTCTTTGTGAAGAGGTGTGGGTAAATTTTTTTTTATATAAACAGTAACTCCAACGGCTATGAACAGTAGCCCCAACGGCTACTTCCTCTCTTTAAATACCAAATTTTTATCCTCCATTTCTCCATACAACACTTAATCTTTCACTTACATTTTCTCGTATCCAATCCTTAAAAATGTTGCACATCATCACACTTTTGGCGATGGCGACCGCGATAGCACTCGGCATTTATCTTGCCTACTTCCCATACAAATAAGGATTTTAGTATTTGGCCTTTATTCTAGCAATTCTCGTGCCCCTCATCGTTCTTGCAATCGGCGTGGATCTCCTTTGCGGTTTGTGGGCAGATATGCTTCACTGGCAGCACCATTAACACACTTACTCCGTAAGGATGCCTTCATATGGACAAATGCAGCTACTGTTGCATTCAATAATTCAAAAGTTGCTTTGACGAATACACCTGTTTTGGCACTCCCTGACTTCTCGAAACCATTCCTCATCCAAACTGATGCATCTAGATCAGGGGTGGGGGCTGTATTGTCACAAGACGGTCATCTGATTGCTTATTTTAGTAAACAAATGTCTCCTCGTTTACAGCAAGCTTCAACTTATGTTCGTGAAATGTACGCAATTACTGAAGCTGTGAAACGTTAGCGACAATATATGCTTGGTCGCCCCTTTCACATTCAAACAGATCACCAAAGTTTACGCTCTTTACTTAGTCAAAGGTGCAGACACCTGAGCAGTATAAATGGCTTACAAAGTTACTTGGATACGACTTCACAGTCACTTATCGCTTGGGAAAATAAAATGGACCTGCTGATGCCTTGTCTCGTATCTCACATGGTACCTTGCATGCTCTCCAAGCAGTGAGTAAACCTATTTGCACACTTTTGGATGCTTTACGCCAATTCTTAAAACACGACTCAGAATGTATAACTTTAATTCAAGCTATTGGAGCATGCCCAGCCGATCATCCACATCATTCTATACGAGATGGTCTTATTTTTTTATAAAAATCGGATTCTCATTCCGGATAACTCGGCATTACAACCCATAGTTTTGGTAGAATATCATAGCTCCCCTGTTGGTGGACACGCGGGCATGCAACGCACGTTAGCTCGTATCTCTTCAACCTTTTATTGGCCTAAGATGAAGGATACAATTCGAGACTATGTTTTTCAGTGTCGGATTTTTCAGGAGACTAAACCTTTTAACAAGGCCCCACAAGGACTTTTGCAGCCATTACAAATCCTGAGATAGATTTGGGACTGTATTTCAATGGACTTCATCACTCACTTACCCTTGTGTTCTGGGAAGGCCACAGTGTTTATTCCACGGTGATCATCTTTTCCAAACATAGTCATTTTCTGCCCCACTCGAAAAAACAGTTTACTGCCCCGCCAAGTTGTCTGAATTTTTGTTCGAGTATGGCATTACACTCCATGGGTTTCATTCCTTAATATTTCAGACCGAAATCTGGTGTTCCTGAGTTCCTTTTTTGCAAAGGAATTTTTAAACTACAAGGTACTACTTTGTCGATGAGTAGTGCTTATCATCCACAATTCGATGGCCAAACTGAGGTCGTGAACTGATGTTTAGAAGATTACTTGCGATGCTTTACTGCTCATAACCCTCGCAATTGGTTGCAGTACCTTCCTTGGGCTGAATGGTGTTACAACACCTTGTGGCACTCGTCGATAAAGATGACACCCTTTGAAGCTGTATATGGGCGCCCTCCGCCATCTTTGAAAGATTATGTTGCTGGAACTTCTAAGCTTGATGCAGTCGATGATCTCTTACACAACAGAACAGAGCTTATATCCCAGCTCCAGGCCAATATTCAACGTGCACAGTTACGAATGCGCAACCAAACTAACGCTCGTCGTTCTGATGTTCACTCCCAGGTTGATGATTGGGTTTTCGTTAAGTTACAACCATATCACCAATCTTCAGTGGCTCTACATCAGTCCCATAAGCTCTCCAAAAGGTTCTTTGGTCCATTCCGTATCGTAGAGCATATTGGCCAGGTCGTTTACCGCCTGGAACTACCTGCCCATTCACAAATCCATGAGTTTTTCACGTTTCTGTTCTTAAGAAATGCCATGGGGATCCACATATGCAGCAACACCAGCCTCTACCATTACAATCCGTCGGCTCCCATCCTATTATGCTTCCGTCTTAAGTGTTGGGGTTTCGTAAGCTACTCATCCATGATAAGTTAGTCCCCCAAGTTCTAATCCGTTGGCAAGATCAGACACCATCAGAAGCTACATGGGAATACTTGGATGCCTTATGTAAAGACTTTCCTACTTTCCACCTTGAGGACAAGGTTCTTTCGGAAGCGAAGGGTAATGATGCAAATCCTCTACCCAATGAAACCGATCTCAGCAAAGTAGTTGAAAGACGAAGCACAAGAATGACACGCAAGCCTACAAAGCTGAATGAATTTGTGTGAAGTGTTGGTGTTCAGTCCTACTTATTAAATAATGTTCGCTGAGTAAGAAACGTGTCTTAGTTGGTTATGTAAGCAGTTAGAGATACTACGTATCATTTAAGTTTATGGAATGCAGTAGTGGTAAGGCAGTTAATGCCCACTCTTTCAAACTCTCTGTTCTTTGTTCCTTCTTCTCTTCACCCTCAAGTCCTATTTCTCCTCAAACCCTCCTTGTAACATCATTCTTAAAATATCAGTGCAACAAAGTTCGTACTATTTGCTAGTCCAGATAAGTTTTATATGCGTATTGCCATAGTTTAAGCACATTACATCAAAAGTTTCACGAAATAAATTAAATTATGTTGTTCACGAGACGGTAGTGCATAAAATCTCTCCAAGTTTATGTGCCTGTCACATGTGCTGCCACATATTTAACATAAGGTAGGCTTTATGCAACTTGACCAGAATTCATTGATTTTTAGATCATATATAAGAGCCACAAGATTCATATTAAAGTACAGCTTCAAATAGCTAATCGGCCAATCGATTATTTTAGATAGGAATAACATGATGCTTAATAAGATAGTCTTTCTTTCATCATACTTCTTCCCATAATACCCCTC
>BQNB010035211.1:0-51031 GCA_026074375.1 Tanacetum coccineum | reverse complement strand
ATAATAAATATACACTTATATTATTATATACATTAATCAAGTATTAAATACATATATAATAAATATACACTTATATTATTATATACATTAATCAAGTATTAAATACATATATAATAAATATACACTTATATTATTATATATATACTAATAGAGTGATATCTATGTGTATAACGTGTGTGACCCCGTAGGCTCACGTATTCCTAGCCGTATAAATATCCGTATGACATGAGCACAAACCAACAGCTCTTACTTGTGAATGTCATAGACATAGAATATAACATACTAACATTGATGAATAGTCTAGAAACATCATCAATGCTCCTAGAAATACCCGAGTATGCAGTTTTGGTAAACAACTCAGCCTTCAATGGTTTAAGTTAGTCTTATCCTTTTGTTTCAGATACAATGTTAAATATGGATATGAATCAATAGTCATTCCATAGTTTAACGATTTTGTTTCTCGCATATGTATTGATCAAGATTACCAAACGTAAAAAGAATCATCTTAACTACACTTTGGACGCGGCTACGTACACATCTAATCAGCCCAACGAGGGGCCCAATAAGTATCTAACTCCCAAACACGTGAAAGAACAAATTATATATTGACTACAAGTGTCCGTCATATACTTCAAAACATTTTTGATAATAGCCCTTATAACTACCTTTGACAGTATAGTGGTAGACTACAGTCAAGAAATGCTATCCATACATGCAAAACTTGCTTTCATCTCAAGTCTAAGGATAAACATAACTTTCATCATATGTGTAATGCACCTAATGACGTTGATTCATAAAGTGATTAACACAGGTGGGGTGTCCAATATTCAACCTCATTGAATAACATGTGAAGTTGGCAGAATCATCTTTACATATTCTCCAGAATACAACCAAACACTCACATTTATCTTATCTCAACAATATTCCCATATTGTCAACTAACAATGGACATAGTTTCGAATAAATAAATTTATTTAAGGATTTAAACATGCAAATATAGAACACAGTAGTATAAATGAAAATGATCTTACCACGCATGTCAATTCATTGTTTAATATAACTGCTCACAGTTTCATTATTTAGATGATCTCAGTTAAGTACTAATGTCTTATCTACAACAATCACAATTAGTGGTAAATCATAGGTTCCATGAACATATCAACTAGGTCATGATTTTATGGGACTTTGAGAATACTTATTTCAAAAATTCACGAATAGTGAAGTACTTTGAATAATGATGATTGTTATTTTGTAAGTGTGCACTCACTTATAAGTATAACTTACATGAGTCTAGTCACATAACATTCCATAAGATGTATAACCTACACAAAACATCCTAATGAAGATAGTCATCTCAACAGTTTTCCAAACGGTAAAGTATTCTAATTCTTTTAATATAGTATTATGCAACTATGCTTTTAAACCAAGCATATGTAGTCAACAAAAACTTGCTTCTACAAAGATTGAGTATCATCTCAATTAAGACCAGCACTAGTGTATACAAACAACACTATGCTAACCTACCGTAAATTCTAAACATTTCTCTAATAATGTTTGGATATCATACAAACCCAAGGTTTGTTGATCATAATGATATTACTATGATTACCACAATGTATATCCATAATATCTTCATTATTAATTCTAGGAATGAATTTCTAATTTAAACATTAATCAGAATGTTCCTTTTAATATCTTTCAATTAGATTCCAATGGTTTCAAATCACCCATACACAATATGATGTACATAATGAATCTTTTAGTGAGACTTAAAGTTTCCATTCATGTATTCAATCTCACCAAGTAAGATAGATCATTGAGTTTCACTCAATGATATTTCATATTGTACTCGGACTTAATTCACCACATATGTATCAAACATATTATTCCAAGGTTACATGTTTCATCTCTTAAAATACTTACAAGAAACTCTATTTCAATCTAAGGGATAAAATCTTACTTAGATAAATAAATTATTTCTAATTATGTTCAATAACACAATCTATTTTAGAAAAGTAAAAAACAATTACTCCCACTAGCTTTGAGATGTACTCATGAGCTATCTTATTTATAATTAAAAATCACATCCAACAAGTGATTTATTTAACAATTAAACTTAAGATTATGCTCATTAGATGCATGCTTTTAATCCATACCTGGATTCTAGATTTTTTGTATACTTTCTAAAGATTTATTGGATTCACAAAACCTTATTTTGATTACATATCATCCTCGCTAAGTAATCAAATAATAAAGAGTTCTTGAAATTTAGTTTGTCATATTTCCTTCCAAGAAAACAAGTATGACAATTCAATCATCTTTATATATTTAAAGTTCATAAATGAGGAAGTTTTATCATAGTCAATTTCTTGAGAATGAGTAAACACTTACGTCACTTGACGTGCAATAAATATGTATACAAAATATTGTCCCTATGAGTCTTCTATAAAAGGAAACTCATTTAAACATCATCATCAAATCGATATGTTAAAGATAAAACAAATTCCAAGAATATGATTATCTCCCTTAGGACAACATCTCTTCATTCATAGTCTTTGAGTCATTCATGAAATCAAAGATTTAATAATGCATCTCCTATGGTTAGTAGGATCACAATAATCCTTACCATTGATATAGAAAACATATCATAAGGTATCCTTGCGGATCTATGAATGTGAGTAACATGATTCTAAGGTTCATCATTTCCATGTTTAGCCTTAGTATGACATTTGCTAGTGCGCTTAGAAGGTTTATGTATCTTCTTCTTGAATTAATTCAAGACCTACAATACTCCCACTCATTTTTATCAAAGTGAGACTCCCACTCGCGTCTTGTATATTTGAGACAATTATCAAATAACTCAGCATGACGAGTTTAGAATGTTGTGTATCTTCTTCTTGAATTAATTCAAGTCCTTCGTTACTCCTACTTAATTTGAGAAGTCCATGACTCCCACTCGCTTCTTGTACTATGAGGTTATTCTCAAAGAACTCAGCATTTCGAGCAACAAAAATCTTGTTCTCGGGGTGGATAGTAAAAGTAGTAACCCATTGTTTCCTTTGGGTAACCTACAAAGATACACTTAAATGATCTTGGATCAGTTTTTCCAGGCGCGTCTTGTTTCATGAGTGCCTTCGCAATCCCAAACCCTTAAGAGGAACACCTGGGAGCTTCTGTGCCATATTTCCATAAGGCTATCCTTTCAACCATCTTGTTTGGAACCAATTCAGAGAATGCGACTGCAGACACGAGAAGCATATCCCAAAAGGATTTTTAGAAGAGTAACATATTCATCAATGATCGAAACATATTCAAGTAAAGTTTGATTCCTCCTCACAACACAAACCGTTAATTGTGTGAGGCATAAGGAGGAGTAAGTTGGATACAATACAACAACTTTTTCATGTGATTTAACAAACTCATGAACTCAGTAATTCGCCTCCTTGATCAGATCGAATCGCCTTTATCTTTTTACCAAGTTCATTTTCAACTTCATTCTGAAAGACCTTAAATGTTTCATACATCTCATGTTTATGTTTCATCAAGTAAACATAACCATAACGGCTGAAATCATCTATAAAGGTGATGAAGTAACTAGCGCCCTCTCTTGACACAGTTCTAAAAGGGCCACATACATCAGTGTGTATAAGTCCTAATAGATCCTTAGCTCTTTCCATTTCATGTGGAAAAGGCTTAAACGCTATCTTCCCATATATACAAGACTTGCATTTCTCAAGTGATTCATCGTGAGTTGGTTACAAGATATCATCACGCTAAAGCTTGTCCATGCGTTTCTTATTTATATGTCCAAGACGACAATGCCATAGATAATAAGAGTCTAACACAGGTTTGGTTCTTTTGTTACTAACATTAAAAGTAAAACTAACATGTGGATAAAGATTATGCATATCAATTTCATAAATGCCATTATGTGGAATTGCATTAAAATAAAACACATTATCTTTCAAAACATAAATATCATAATTTGTAAATGTATGAATATAACCGTTTTCAACCAAACGAGAAGTTGAAACAACACCCCTAGTAACAGTAGGTGCGAAAAGACAGTTTTCTAATACAATTACTAAACCATTACGAAGAATTAAATCAAAATTTCCAATAGCTTTAATGGCTACACACATTCCATTGCCCATGTATAGACTTAAAGCTCCATGTTTCAACTTCTTGATTCCTCTAAGACCCTGCAAAGTATTACAGATATGAGTACCACAACCCGTATCATATACCCAAGTCTTATTAGGAAAAGCATAGAGTTCTTCCTCTTCTTTAACTCAGCTTGGTAGGACGGATAGTTCCTCCTCTAATGACCCACCTCCTTGCAGTGATGGCAGATAAAGTCCTTTGCTGGATTATCTCTCTTAGGCGGTGGTGGGATCTTAGGCTTAGGAGGATAAGCAAGCTTATTATTTCCCTTATCCTTACACTTTACCCTTTGTGGTTTCCTTTTGTTATTCTGGATCTTACCCTCCCGTATAGCTAACACAGCGGGAGTTTCAGCCTTCTTTGGAATACCATTCTCATGAAGTTTCAGCATAGCATGCAATTTAGCTATCGTCTTCCCGATGCTATGCATGTTATAGTTCTGAACGAACTGATCATAGTCCTTGTTGAGAGAATTCAAAATAAGACTCACACCAAGTTCATTTGGTATTGCATAGCCTAGGCGTTCCAAAGTGTTTAAGTAGCTCTTTATCTTTAAGAGATAGGAGCTCACTGACTAAGCATCCACCTGTTTGCAAGCATGGAATGCTTTAACTGTTTTGAACAGTTCTTGTTTAGCTTGCTCCTTGAACATAGTTTTCAGTTCTTGTAACATATCATATGCATTGAAGTTTTCAAGAGCCCTCTGAAGTTTAGAAGACATACTACCAAGCATAAGACATACCACCTCATTTTGCGCGTCTAATAATGTGTTATATGCATCACGCGCATCTTGAGAAGCACAGGATAAGAAGAGGAGTTCGAATAGAATTTAGGATAATTATTTCATTCCTATTATAACTTTTTTAGCAAGTAAAAGGTATAGGAAATAGTCTTATTCTCCCAAGGAAAATAGACACAGTTTGTCTTCCACAAGTAAGAACAAACCTTTGTTTACGGTATACGTTGCATAAATACATTAAAAGAACTTGCAAAGTTCATTTTCAGTAGTTTTGATAATACATCCCTTAAAAATTAACTACCCATGTTTATATAAATAAATAATTAATTTTACAAGGGTCTAAGATCCATCTTGACGTTCTACCATTAATGCATTTGATCTACTAGAAACGGTATTACTCAAAAGGTAATCTGCAGGAGATAATTGCCAACATGTACAACTCTTAGCCATTATGGGGCACAAGGCATCATAATCCATAATTACAATGTCAAGTAGCATGTTTAACCCTATCGTATGCCTCGGGTCGAAGGTCTGACCAATCATACTCGATATTAGTCATCCAATACAAAATTAGTAATTTTATAGTCTCATGTCTGACCATACAATTATTATATTACCTTGTTTTGAAATTTACCTAAGACTGTCTTAGAATAAAAAGCAAATTCAAGTGATTTCATACTTGGATGGAAAATGACTTAATTTTAAAGGTATAAATATTTTGATAAAAACAAGTTTACCAAAAATGTGTATAAGGAATCATACATACAACCTTATAACACTAGTTATTTTAAAACATTTCTAATTTTGTTTTAAAATCTTTCTATATATAGAAATCCTATAATTTTATAAACCACTTGCCATCTATAAAATTAGGGTTACCATGTTTACAACATTTCTAAGTATAAGCGATCTTACTATAGATAACGTTAATTCCCCACGGGAAATAATCAAACCCTAGTAACGATTACGACATACTTTAAATATGGTTAAAACGTTTATGTAAAATTGTTTATTCTTGCGTTGTTCCGTCGCGGGTTCCCTTGCGGAAACCACTAAATCCTTGCGTTATAGAATGTTTGCAAGATTTAACAAATTTACGTATACAATCCATGATTTAGCAAAGTGTACATATCAATATACGTACAATAAGCTTTTTAATCATGTACTTTTAGTCCATATTAATTTTGAAAATCATTTTTGCATTTTATATAAGAAAGACACCATAATATAAACATGCAAAACATATTTACCAAATTAATCATACTAAACAAAATCATTTACGCAATTAAAACAATAATTCAACAAAAGTCTTCTCATCTTTTGAATAATTCAATAAAGTTTCTCCATTCTTTTGCAATTTAACCAATTAAATTCACGTAATGATCTCATGCATACCATATTAACAAAGCATGCATACAAAATATATTTAGCTTAATAACCATGGTTTACATGCACGTAATCCATGGTTGACAATTTATAAGTAATAAATAAGCTACAATATATTCAAATTCGCAAATTATAATACATGCATTTATAATAAGTGAAACAAATGATGTAAAATATGACCATATTATATTTCTATTTTTATGTGATTTTTAGGATAAATTTATTTCACTAAATAATTTTCTAAAATAGGTTTTCACATAAAAGGCAAGAAATATTCAAAAATATGTGTTTATATTTAGCCGGATCTTCCATAAATACATATCATATTTATATTTTCAGATTTTATGTGTTTTATAGTAGTAATTATTTCACTAAATAAATTCTTAAAATAAATTGCACATAAAAAATAAGAAAATATCACAAAATATGTGTATTTTAGGTATTCTACCATTTTTTATGTAATTATAACGCTATATGAACGGCTCATGATGCCACTGTTGGAAATCATGGTCTAAAATCCTAATATTACCTAAATATTAAACGAGCTACGCAGCGAAATAAAACACATATAGCACTTATAATTAACATAAAACATAGTGTTGCTATATCCTCCTACAATATATTCCTACATATTCTTCTACACACACAATAATATTTTAAATTTTTTTCTCCACTCATTATCTCTCCGCATCCAAACCATCAGTTCTGACACATATCAGGATCCTGTAAGTACGAGGATTTGTAGGCACATCAAGTAGGAGGAAATATCATTTTCCAAACAGAAAACATACCGAATAGTAATCAAGCTGTGAAAGAACTAGAGACTTCTTCGAGTACACACATGTGTGTAATACATGCGAAACCGAAACCCTTCAAGTTAGTAAGATAAGTAACTTCTACGTGTATCCACACTACACATCAAACAATACCACGCGAATGCTAGTTCCACGAACCACGATCAAGAATACATCAAGTAGTCGGAAAAAAAATCCCTAAAGGGAGTTTGTTTGGTTCGACTACAAGGAGAAGAAGAAGAAGAAGGGAATGGGATAAATAATGAGGTCTAGGGATCCTCTATTTATAGTGTTAGGATTAGGGTTACATAGCTTTGGGAAAAAGCTACCTAATCTTGACACTTTTGGTCCCTCTTCTTTCCATCTACTATATTCGGACACCAACCAAGCCAAAACACCCTTGGTGTTGACTTTTTGACTTTTCTAATTATATATGAATAATTACTTTTAATTACCCATTAATTAAAAAGCCTTATAGTTAATTCTTGGTAAACAAACTAATTAACGACCGTTAGTATTTTATCGTTGGAATATTAATATACATAATAAATATACACTTATATTATTATATACATTAATCGAGTATTAATACATATATAATAAATATACGGTTATATTATTATATATATACCAATAGAGTGATATCTATGTGTATACATGTGTGACCCCATAGGCCCACGTATTCCTAGTCATATAAATATCCGTATGACATGAGCACAAACCAACAGTAACCCCCTCCAAAAAACCATAAATCACTTTGAAATTTTAACTAAACCATGTATAATTAAATGAACTTTGTGGGCATGTTTTTTGAAAACCCTCACGAGACTTCACTCGTCCACTTAGGCCACCAAGTGGTTTAAAATGGTTGTTGCATATGCTAAATGCAACCGTGATTCCTACGAAAGTGAGTTAGGCTTTCATGTATATTTTCCTTTAAACGTTTAATGCATGTAGTTTGTTTAGTGATTTCAGGGGAGCACGAGTTGGCTCAGGATATGATTTTAGGGAGTTATCTTCTTCCGATCATCATTTATTGAACATGAGCATTGCTCAGGGGAGTTTCTTGTTCTAATTTTACTCTTTTCTTTATATTTCATTTCCTTAATGTACAATAGGGACATTGTACAAATCAAGTGGGGGATGGGAGTAGAATGTAACACCCTCATCTAACTGACATTAGATTGCGCAACGGAATTAGCAATTTGGATGTTACTAAATAGCACCATTCACCAAGACAATAGAAAATGACCCAAAAGAGACGTTTAACAAACATGTGTTCCATTATTAATCAGAGTTAAAAATGCGTTTAGGTCCCCACAGAATCACAACCACAACCATTACAACATTTGAAAAACTATTGTTTCAAAATAAAGACATTGTCTTAGAACAACTTAAGACATTGTTTTTAAAAGACAAGGAACACACAAGTAGTCTTTCATTAAATCCATCACACGTACGACACATCCACGCCATCGTTGCCTTCATCCTTGGTTACCTGCGATAAAACATGTTTAAAACGTCAACAACAATGTTGAGTGAAATTCATAGAGTTTAAAACAATTAATAAGCAATAATCTTTGAACACATAATTAGTTCTCGGGAAAACAAAGCAAAGAATGCAATGTATAACAACTTCTTTTCTTTCGCGCAATAAGCTCATGACACCGAACGTTAACAGTACATATATCATTTCATATGTTTAGTGTGCCCTAAAGCAAGGTATTATTGTCATATACCTACTACTTTCTAAATACAAAATGTCCGTTTAACTAGGTGGTCACAAGGATTCAAACCCCGGACAGGGTTGTACAACCTAATAGATCTATTTAATGCATTATCATTCACCTTACAAGGCAATTAACGGTTCATGAAATAAGGGACTTCGACAATAGCTACTTATGCGGAAACAATCTCATAATCGGGTCCAGCATACCATAAAATCATATGTGTTCGATTTTATAAAACAAACATGCATCCCCCTCGGGGGTTTAAAACAATTAAAAGACTTAAATATGAGGCTATGAACTCACCTTAATCAAAAGATCCAAATCAATCAAATCAACAAGCGCAAATAGCTTCACATCTTAACCGCGACCTATATAATACATATATAGCGGTGCGTGACTAAAAGTATAATAAATCATATATTACATACTTGATTTTATATATATTACTATTACGTACATACAATCTCCAAGTGCGACGCAAAACAGTTCACTTTGACGCACTTAATAATATTACAACATTTTCCATAAAGTTTCCATTTTTGAAAGTTATCGAAAGTAAGGATAATATAATCCGAACTTCATATTTCGTTATCAATTAACTAACATTACGAACTCTTTGCTCATTATAGACTTTACTCAAAATTTTACATAAGTTTGACTTTCAAAAGTCAAACTTCGTAGTTGACTTTTTACCTCAAAAATACCCAAACTCTACTCGGCCGTAAAACGTTCATTATTAAGAGTTACGTGACGATCCACCTAGCGAAACGTAGCTTAAGGCGAACACTATATCAATTGCATTATCAAAATTATCTTTCATAATTCTCTTGACTCGCTCGATTAAGTCAAATTTCTGGTCAACTTTTGGTCAACCCAAAACCTATGAAATCGACATTTTCGACATAATCCGACTATCAAAATACGCTTAACTAGTATATATAATTATACCAAAAGCATCAAACTTTGGTCAATAACCAAACACGCTTTCAATAATTCCCGCACTTGAATCTTATAGCAATAACCATATAACACGCAATATACATAATTTTAATCAATACAAAAACATAAATAGAGGCTCACAATGCTTTCAAGAAAATCAAACTATTATTTTCCCTTGGTTCTTGAAATCGGACGAAACCCAACAACCCAAAACAAAACCTTTTTCGACTAAACCTCTTGCTAATAACAACAATCTAACCACTTTGAACATACCGTTATACTCGAAAATCACATGAACCAACCAAAAATCTAACTTCTTCAAATATTAATGCATGTGAGGTTTTAATAGTGGGATTTGTAGCTCTTGAAACAAGGATCAATAATATATAAACGAATTTAATTGCATGTGGGTAAATTGACAGTAAATGGGTGTTTGTTTGTTGGCCAGTCGTGGACTAGGAGAGAAAGAGAGGAGAGATCAATTTTCATAAAAGTATTATATGTGTGCATATGGGTCCTATTTATAGAAATAACAGTAGGTGTTTGCCAATTTGGCAATTAGGCCCTCCATCTTAGCCTTTTAAACTAGTACTACAGTGTTTATTTCTTTTATTTAAAATCGGCCAAAGACTCGAGTTACACCACGTTTATAAATATTTTAAATGAGTCTACGCTAATTTTTCTTTAAAACGTCAAACCTAGTAAAACCACGACCTTTAACACGGTTTTTACAAAAAACTAAGAGAATCATCATAAAATATAAAAATAACCTTATTCACGCTACTCAGCGAGCATACAATAGAAATTTTTCAGAATTTTGGACGCTAAAAAAAATTAAAACTCAATCACGGAGTGAAATATTTCCCTTAAAATGAAAATTCTCATCAAACTCCTTATTTTGTATATAGGGACTATAACTATTTACGTAGCATAAAATTATTATCTTAGCTTAGGATAAACGTTGACAATGAAAATGGGTTGTTACATTATCCTCCTTTAGGGAGCGTACGTCCCGGTGCTTATGCTGACTTATTCGCTTCCCTTGATTCGTCCTTATTGTAAAGTGATGTGGATACTTTTTCATTAATCTGATTACATCTCGTTCCCATTGTAAAATTCTGGACCTATATTCCAATGAACTTTAACTATAGTATCCTACTTGGCTTATGATAAATCGCATTGACCTCTTTATCAACAACTTCCACTGACTCTTAAATTCATTTGCCAGCTTATCATCAAGTGAATCTCATCATCGGTACAACATCATCTCATTCCGCCTAACATTTCTTAAGATTTGTAAACATGAAACTGCACTATGAATCTCTTCAATTCTTTAGTAACATCCATACGGATAAGCTACCGGACCAACTCTAGCTTTAATCCCTTAAATGGCTAATGTAACGCGGACTTAGCTTTCTGCGCTTTCAAAGACGCTCAACGCCCTTCATGGCGATCCTTGAGCTGTACATATCACTGACTTCGAATTCCAACGCTAGTTATCCTATCTGTGTAGCTTTTCTGGCGTCTTGGGCAGTTAAAACGGTTCTTATGGGACGATCTTCTCGGTCGTATCACAGATCAATTTTGGACCGGTGAGTTGGCTATCCCCAACCTCACTCCAGCATACCGGTGATCTACATTTCTGTCCGTACAAAGCCTCATATGGTGTAGCCTTAATGCTCGGTGATATTCTTTTGTTGTTTGAGAATTTTCGACAATGAGATGCGATCCTACTATTCCAAAGTCAATCACACAGGAACACAACTTATCTTCCGCATTTGTTACTAGTACCTTTAACTTTGACCTTTATTTGGAGTTGTGTGGTAGCGTTACTCATATCACATATTCGTCCCAAACGCTTCTTGAAGCGATCTCAGAATCTTGACGTAAAATGGCTCTATCTTGATCTGGAATGATCCTAAACAAGAACAACCAGGACTACAGTATTTAATTCAATAGTTTAAAGTCGCTGAGCTTACTCTGTATACTATCTGTTTTCTTTACTTGTAGAAAATGTATCTGATTTGGTCAGTCGGTCTACATTTACCACTCAAATGTATAATACCCCTCTTGGCGTTTTGGCTATCCAACTTATAAAATTATTAGTAAGACTTCTCCTACTTGCAAACTGGAATTCTCAAGTTATTGCAGCATCCAGTTGGTTATTGATGCTCGGCTTTGACCTTCGACACAAGTCAAAACACTTTACTAACATAAGTGGCAAGATTAGCTTCAATTTTCGGCCACTAATACAATGGCTGTCATGTATTGATACATCTTGTCGTTCAGGGATGTATGGAATACTTGGATACTTATGCGACTCATGATTTACAAATCCCTACCTATCTTCCGATTCGGGCACCAACCATGATTTCCTAAAAAACATGTTCCAATCAGGGAGAAACTCGAATATTGCTGAATCAATTTCCCTAATTTTTTTGCCTTATCATTCTCCCTTTCAATCGCCTTCCTCAGTTGCTTCATGTTTCTGTTTAGGTAGTTCTTTGTGAGATACAATCATATCAAAGCTACAGACACGCAAGGGATTATTCCTTTCCTTTCGATTTATGGCGTCAGACAAATCATTCGCTTTTCCAGGAGGATACCGTATCTCACAATCATTTCACTCACTACTCAATCACATCTAGGTTGTCTATATTGTTCAGCTCTTTCTGTTTTCTATTTATTTTGTAGGCTCAGTGTGTTCGGTGATAATACCACACTCTTTCGGTCACTGTACAAATATGTACTACCATAATTCTAGAGAGAATTACAAAGGCTCCTAAGACTCCAAATCGGTGTTGTGTAAATTCTATTCTTGGTACTTTATATTGGTAGTTTTGCATTACGCAGTTACACACATCGTATTTCGTTGCATTCATTAGGGCTCTTTATCTTGTTGGGTTGCGGCCTTATTACACACATTTTCATGAATGTACTCGGGCACATACGCTATGATCGGGCTCCACATAACTTCCGCTTCAATGTCTGAAATAGCTTCCTATATTCTTTTCCCACACAGTATTTACTGTATATTTCTGATTTCTACGTAGTTAGCGGCTTAGAAATCAAAGAAATACCTTTATTTAAACCTACGAGAAATACCCAGCCATCCAAGAAATTGCCTCACTCAAATGCGGTGGCGACGTTGGTGCAGCCCAACTTTTAATGGCTTTTGATCTTGGTAGAGTTCAACAGGAACAACAACTACAGATCATCACATGACCCAAAAATTGTACTGAATCTAGCCAAAAATCACACTTTGAAAACTTGGCGTACAATCTCTCTTTCTTAAGCAACTCTAAAAAAATCTTCAAATGCTTCCCATGCTCTTCTTTGTCCTTGGAATAAACCAAAATATCATCGATGAATACTATGACGAACTTATCAAGATATGGCTTGCATACTCGGTTCATCAAGTCCATAAACACAGCAGACGCATTAGTCAATCCAAACGGCATCACTTGGAACTCAAAGTGACCATACCGAGTTCTAAATGCAGTAATTAGAATGTCTTCTTCTTTAATGCATAATTGGTGATATCCTGATCGTAGATCGATTTTAGAATACACGCTAGAACCTTGTAGTTGGTCTATAAATCGGCGATCTCTCGAAGAGTGTAACGTTTCTTGACAGTCAACTTATTAACTCGTGTTAATATAGATACACTTTCTTATAAGAATTTTTATTTCTCTCTTCACAAACTCAACACTGGTGGCTCCCCACGTTGTGTAATTCGGACGAATAAATCCTCTTTTCCCTCCAGCACGCTTTGCACAATTTGTATATGACAACTCTCTTCACTCTGAACGATCCTAATCTATATGGGTGCATGTGCAACAGGTGCATACCCGTTACTAGATCAATTCGAAACGCTACTTGCCCCCCCCCCCCCTAGGCGGTGTAGTCATGGCAACCCATCAGGAAACACTTAGATAAGTCACGATCACATGCACGTCTTTTTATGTTTTCTCCTTCGATTTCTTCTCCATCTCGTGTGCCAAAACAAATGACAAACATCACTCGACGTACATTCGGCGCCGTAATTCTTGTTATGACCTTAGCGAGAAACTACGTTGTCACTTTCTATTATCAACATCTTGTTTCTGTATGGTATACGAACAACTTTATCGCCACAGACGATAACGGCATCATGCTTGTCAGCCATATCTACATAACAATTATGACGTCAAGTACCAAGCTCAATCGGCATAAGATCAATTTTGAAAATATGGTTCACTAAATTCAAAGTGCAACAGTTCAAAATAGTGTTCTCTGACTATCCTTCCATCAGCTAACTATACATCTTTAACTAGTCTCTTATTTTAACAGGTTCGATATTAAGCCATGGAACTCAAATCTAGTATCCAACGAAAAATTATTTTAGAACCAAAAAAGCATAGCGGTTATTGAGCAGAAAATGTACCATAACCACATTCGCGGATCCCTTGCTCAGGTCCTAATAGCATAAGCTGGACCATGAACTTATCCATCTTCACGCTTTCTTACCTTACTTGGCATCGGTTCCTAGTTGATGAATTGTCACCTCTCAGCATAAACAGTCGGAATGGGAGAGATTTGAAACCCATGGCAACATTCTTCTCCTTGCAATACCTTGCCTTATGCCTAATCTTTCCACACTTGTGACACTTAATAGTACACAGACCAACATGGCGAGTAAAACAATGTTCACACAAAGGATGTGATCCAAAAGACACCTTTCCATCAGTAGGAGCGGTAACCATGGCTCACGCAATCCCTTGCTTTTGGTTATTTTGCAAAATTTGGCGTGAGTTGTCCCTATGATTGCCCTTACCACTACTATTTCCACTTTGAAAGCTCTCCCACTTTCGTTTCTTTCCTTCCAAAATTCTTTCATCTCTAGCTTGCGATTTATGTTCCATCAACTTATGAGCCATGCGTACGGCGTTGTTCAAGTTAGCCGGCTTAGAAGGATTAAATTCGCTTTGAGTTATCAGTCAATCCTCGAATGTACTGCATCAATTGTACTCTTTCCGGTTCAAACCATTCATCGAACACGCCCTTCATGCATAACTCATTGAACCTCTAAGTATAAGCCACAATGTTATACTCCTTGACCTTCAAGTTCCATAGTTCGTGCTCCATTCTTTGAACTTCTTCTATTGGACAAAACTTTGTGGTCATCAATTGCTTTATTTTAGTCCAAGGCATTTGGTTCACATCACTCTCTCCCCCCCACCCCCCCCCTGTCTCCAAAACATGGTTGCAACCTTAGCATTCCACGCAAGTAAAGGGTCCTTGCACGTTGCAACATACAAACTTACCTTCATTGCCCTTCTGCACATTCACTGATTCCAAAAACACTCTTAGTTTTCTTAAACTATCTTCGTAATTCAACAGCTCCTTTAGTACCATGAAAAGCAGTAGGATTGCACTTCATAAACCCAGCAAAAGTGCACTCACGAACAAAAGGTGCGGCATCCTGACCCCTAACTAGTCCAGATCCTCTCGCATCATTTCCAGCATTCGCACGCGTCTAGCTCGATCGCTGCACGCGATAACAACATCGTTACTTCCTTATCTTTCGACAGACATAGCAGCTCGAGTCAAAGGTGCAAACTTTGGAGTCATGATTTTGTCACGTCACACAGAAAACAATCCGCGATATGAATTCATAAAATGTTATAACTCATAACATGGTACATATGACAATTCAAATCACAACAACAGTCAACAATCTATAGTAATCATAGATGTCATTTCATTTTTCATCACATAAGTAGTTAATTACTTAGTTGCACTGTTTCGTGAAATGATTCAATTCGTGTAACCAATAACAACTTAATTATACTAACTGAGGATTCAATTTTGGAATTACACAATTAAAGATACTACAATTTGATTACTAAACTACTAAGAATAATGAGGAGATCCTTGTGTGCTCGAAGAAGGAATCTTCTTCATCTTTAATTGGAACATCGATAGCTTCATGCGGTCTTTCTTCACAACTCCAAAATACTTACGAATCATCTCTTGATAGTAACTCTGAGGCTCGACACTATAGTCCAATATTGTTATCTCACTCGACTCGTTTCGTTCTACATACGAAGGAATGTGTTGCTAAACCTTGCTCTTCAAGTTCCTTCTTCAATTTACTTACTCTCAACCTTTCTTCAGCTTACCAGCTGTTCAACAAACTTTTCATTGCGGCGTTCTTGATACACACTAGATCGCACTTCATTACCCAATATCCAAAACAACTTACCTTAATACTCTTCCTTTGCTTGACTTATCTTCTAGACTAATGCATGCTCCGTCTCGCGGACACCATGTCAGTCTTGAAATGAGATGCAATATCCGAATAAATTAGAGAGTTTTATGTACCCTCTCTTGAGACCAGGCAATAGACACTCATATCCTCTCGAAGTAAAGGAGCAGTAGATGATTCACCTACCTTATGGATGCTTGCAGGGAAACGATCTCATCCTCGTGCTAATCGAGTCCTCAACTGATCACATCCTCAGGTTTGTCTCAAAATGCAGGAGGCGGGGGGTTATGAGATCACCTCATTATATTGGATTATGTCAACTCTGGCTCATTCTTATCTTTCTTGATGTCGGCTTCCATATCATCTTCTTCTTATTAGGGTTCTTCTTCCTCAAATTCTTCTTCTTCCGGGTCCTCGTCTTTATCCTCTAATGACTGATCGGAACAACAGGACATCATCGTGTTGATTAGGTCAACAACTGGTACATCATCCACTTGACCGCGGAGAATGTATGTTCACCATGATACTCTAGAAATTATCATACAATACTTACTTAATAGCGTACACTTCTTATTCTTATTCAATAGTGTTCCAATAAGAATACTATTATCCAAAATAACAGTTCACATAAAAGCGTAACAAATAAAAATTCACTATTCGTGACATTCTCGTTCCGTATATACCTCAATTATATTTCAAACATTTATAATAATAGTTATCATATAATTCGCTGATTTATATGTCATATTACTCGCTGACATAAATGTACCAATACATAAGCATTTATGCATCCAACACATGCATAACATATATCTTATACTGAACCATTATATACATACAACACATACGTAAATATACCTATACATAACAATCAATAAATTTACCTTTTCTTTCTATATGTAACCAATGGCAACGAGGAGTCTCAGCGTGCATGTAGAAGCGTTATAGTTTAGGTTTTCAAAAAGACTCGACCTAGTTCTCTATAACCTTAGGCTCTTGATACCACTCTATAACACCCTTATCTAACGGACATTGGATTGCACAGCAGAATTAGCAATTTAGTGTTATAAATGCCACAATTCATCAAGACATAGAACACGACTAAAGAGACATTTATCAAAACATGTGTTCCATTATTAATCAGAGTTAAAAACACATTTAGGTCCCCACAGAATCACAACCACAACCATTACAACATTTGAAAAACTATTGTTTCAAAATAAAGACATTGTTTTAGAACAACTTAAGACATTTTTTTGAAAGACAAGGAACACACAAGTAGTCTTTCATCAAATCCATCACACGCATGACACCTCCACGCTATTGTTGCCTTCATCCTTGGTTACCTGGGATAAAACATGTTTAAAACGTCAACAACCATGTTGAGTGAACTCATAGAGTTTAAATAATAACTAAGCATATCTTTGAACACATAATTAGTTCTTGGGAAATAAAGAACAAATGCCATTGTATAGCAACTTATTTTTTTCACCGAAATAAGCTTTGACATACGATCGTTAAACAATTACATATGGAATTCATTTGTTAGGTGCCCCAATACAAGGTATTATTGTCATTAACCTATACTTTCTAAATACAATATGTCCAGTTTGAAGGGTGGATCTCCAAAGCATTCAAACCCTGGAAGGGTGTCTAACCCAATAGATATATTTAATGCATTAGCGCACCCGCCCCCTTTACCTTACAAGGCAATTAATGGTTCATGAAATAATGACATCGACAATAGCTACTTATGCGGAAACTGTCTCGTAATCGGGTCCAGCATACCATAAAATCTTATGTGTTCGATTTTATAAAACAAACATGCATCCCCCTCGCGGGTTTAAAAACAATTAAAAGATTTAAATGCGAGGCTATAAACTCACCTTAAGCAAAAGACCTAAATCAATCAAATCAACAAGGGCAAAGAGCTTCACGTTCTAACCGCGACCTATATAATACATATATAGCGGTACGTCGTACAAATGTAGATTTAATTCTTATAACACATACTTGCATTTATATATATATATATATAATATATATTTATATATATTTACTATCTTATTTATATTATATATATATATATATTTATTATTTATATATATATATTTATACTAGTACGTACATACAATATCATATTACTCAATCTCCAAGTGCGATGCAAAAAATTTTCACTTTGACGCACTTAAACATATTACAACTTTTCCATAAAGTTTCATTCTTAGAAAAGTTACCGTAAGTAAGGATATATAATAGAACTTCATATTTCGTTTTCAATTAAAATAACATTCTGTATCACTTTGCTCATTATAGACTTTTTTCAAAATTTTTACGCAAGTTTGACTTTCAAAAGTCAATCTTCGTAGTTGAACTTTTTACCCCAACAAAACCCTAAATTGACTAGGCCATAATCGTTCATTATTAAGAGTATACTAAGTGCGATCACCTAGCGAAACGTAGCTTAAGGCGACACTATCACTTGAATTATCAAAAATCAACTTTCTAAATTTCTCGACTCGCTTACGGTTAAGTCAAAATTTTCTGGTCAAACTTGGTCAACCCTAAACTATGAAAAAACATTTTCATATATAACCCGACTATCAAAATACGCTTAACTAGTCTATATAATTATATCAAAACCATCAAACTTTGGTCAATAACCAAACACGCTTTCAATAATTCCCGCACTTGAATCTTATAGCAATACCTCATTTAACTCGCTATATTACATATTTTACTCAATACTAATAACATAAATAGAGGCTCACAATTATTTCAAGAAAATCAAACTATGGTTGCAATTTGGTTCTTGAAATCAGTACGAAACACAACCACCACAAACATACCTTTTTCGACTAAAACCTCTTGCTAATAAAAATCAATCTAACCACTTTGTACACACCCATTATATAGATATCACATGAACCAACCAAAATTCACTAATTCTTCAAATCTTAATGCATGTAAGGTTTTAATAGTGGAACTTGTAGCTCTTGAAACAAGGATCAATAATATATAAACGGATTTAATTGCATGTGGGTAAATTGACGAGAAATGGGTGTTTGTTTGTTGGCCGGTCGTGGACTAGGAGAGAAAGGGAGGATAGATAAATTTTCATAAAAGTGTTATATGTGTGCATATGGGTCCTATTTATAGAAAACTAAGTTTTGCTAATTTGGCAATTTAGGCACCTCTATCCTTAAGCCCTTTAAAATTAGTTCAAAGTGTTATCTTCTCTTTATTTATTGTCGGGCCAATAGGACTGGGTCACACCTCGTTATATAATTATTATAAATCCGTCCACTAATTTTTCTTTAATACGTTTAATTAAAACATTTAACCTCGTTTAAAACGAGACCTTTTAACACTGGTTTTTACAAAATCTCGAGAAACGTCGTAAAAATATAAAAATACCAATATTCTCGCTCTCGGAGCAACTTTATGATATTTTTTAGACTTTCTAGACGCTATATATAAACAAATAGGAAACTCAATCACGGCAATGAAATTACCCTAAAATGGAACAATTCTCATCAAAAACTTTTTTAGTATAAACGATTTTATATATTTACGTAGCAAAAATAATATTTACGGTTGGGTTAAACGTTGATCTGAAAATCGGTTGTTACAGAAATGAATTTGTCATGAATTGCATTTGCATTACATGGATTGCCTTTGTCTTTAGAATCATATGCGAAAAAAATGGGTTTAAAAGTTTTCAATATGGTCCTGAGGTTAATTTGTCCAAAGTAGGTCAACCACAAGGACTAAACATGTAATTAACTCTAAAAATATCTTATTCTTTGTAGAGGACCACAAATCAGAAACAAACATCAACCACTTTGGGACCAGTATCAAACAAAAAAACCTCACTTCTAACATTCAGTTATCGATCCAAAACAAAACATCTATGTTGTTTTTCACCAAAATGAAATTCGATTTAGGTATGTTTGTTTGAGCCCTAACTTTAATTACCTTATTTGTTGTTACTCTTATTATATATTCATTTGTTTATTTCAATTATAAAATATTTAATATTTAATGATTAAAAATTAGGGATTTGTTGTTCTGTTTAATTTGTTAATATGTTTTGATATGAAAATATAAGTTCTTGGTTTTGATTTCAATATGGCAGATGAAATGTGTATGGAACAAGAAGAAGTTGTCTTTAAAATCCATACCAAAGGCCATTTTCAATATGATCCTCTAAGGTATTTCGAACATGCTTTGATCATATTATGTCTGAGGTCAAGAACATAAATGGGCATTATTCTACTATTTACCAAAAAAAACCACTTGAGAAAGGTTTGAAGTTATTGCACACTGATAATGATGTTCATTCATTCTTTGAATCTGCTGTAAAGAATGGTTACATACACTTGTATGTTGCTCATAAGAAACAAAATTTAGGGAAATATTATTATAAAAACATGGAATGGGAAGAAGAGTACATTGGCTTGCAGTGCTCTAGTTCAACTCCTTTTACCATAAGATATAAAAGAAAGATTAGCAAGAGCACCATGGTAGGGTTAAGGAAAAAAGTTAAGACACGTGTGATTCATGGTGAGGGTGTAGAGAAAAAGACAAAGAAGGGAGCTCATAAGGGAAAAGAAAAAGTATTTGTAGATGAAGGTTTATGTATCAAGGGAAGTAAGCCTGTTGTAACCATATATAAGAGAGCTTTGGTTAATGGAGAAGAAAAAATGGTTGAAGACGTTGGTGTTGTGAAGACGGGAAGGGACAGAGGTGTGGTCATTAGAGAGGGTGGATTTAATAATGTTGGAGGGAAGGAAGAAGTTGTGAGTAAACGGGGCGTTAGAAGCAGGAAAATGCACAGATCAATTATGAAGGTGTATCCGCTAACTTATTAACTTTATTTTATTCAAATTTATTGTACCTTCATAGGTATTAACTTGTAATTGTATCTTCAATGAAATTGCAGGTGGAGTCTAAATGATGGAGTTGTCTGTTTATCCACTAGTATCGTTTTGTTCATCAACAAAAGCTTTTGGTAATATGTAATTTCTAAAGAAAAAAGGTAAGTACTTGCATTATGTTAGTGGATGTGTAGTTAACAACTTTTAGGATGTATAATGTATCTGCAAGTGAATGATTTATGGTATGGTTGTTCATGTTTTGGTAACGTTAAGGTAGGAACTAAAAACAATTTTGTGGTATAATATTATGTTATGGTCATTATGTTTGTCATTTTGTTTGGCTGTAACTATATGTTATGTTATTCTCAATATTTGAAGCAGACTTGCAAACATACATAACATAAGGTAAGTAAGTTACACATGAAATAAGAACTAGAAAACGTAGTATACGCTTACCGCAACACCAAATCCTATGAATAACATCTTAAAACGTCCTTCATCATCCATATCAATGTGTGTAACAATATTCTCATTAGCCAGCTTTAAGTTATAACAATAATAAGGTAATTGAGCAAATGAAGCGACAGGGCAGCCATAATTTAAGTCCAATGCTAAGTGTTTTCCCTTCCAAGCTCGTTTGTATGAAACGTATATAGATACCCTTGTAACATCTCTGAATTTCAAAACTATAAATTAACCTAACAATTTTGTTGTAGCGTTATGATGATTTGGATAGAATTAGGTTTTAGAACATGTATGATTGTTGTTAATGTGAGTTATTCTAAATCCAATACTATTCTCAATCCTACAAGTGGATATGTACCAATAACAATCGAGGTGGACACATTCTACCGCGTACCTTTTCTTGCATGATTTAAGAACTTTATATTCATACGCTTCTCTTAAACATTTTAATCCTATCTCATAGATGCAAGCTTCCTTATCATCAAATCTATATACTACATCTAACTAAACATCATGGTTATGCTTTTTTGGAGTTTTAAGGTCAAGAGTAGGTGCATGTGGTGTGGTAGGCATAGACTTGAGTATGTTTTTTTCCATTCATGAGTAAATTGTTCATCAAACAAAGGGATATTAAGATCAATATCTAAAGGTTTAGAAGATGAAGAACGAGTTACCTCTAAGGTTTGCTGAAAGGATTTGATGAAAATATTCTTAACTACATCACCCGATTCTAAAACTTCCTTCAAGAAATAAACTACATCATCGTCGTCGATTATGTTGATTGAGTTAGAACCAATGTTGTAGGATATATAAATTTGGTTGTTATCCCCAACCTTGAACTTTTTCTTTATATAACGCACTAAATTTGAGTAAGCAATATCATTTGGGAGTAATACACCACATTTAAATTCTTCATAACCCAAAAAACCTTGAATTTTGAGGATGAAGAAGAGCTCATTAAGTTGTGTTTTACATGTAATGCCTATATCCAATGATCCAATGAAATACATATAAAATATTTTAACATAAATACCCACACCTACTAGTCACCCTATCTCCTTAACTACTGGTCGCCCTAGATATTTAACTTTTGTCATAAACACATACACCTACTACATACCCAATCGTAGTACTATTAGTAGAAATATTAATTGTAAAATGTCAACCTTTACATCTTTGTAGAAATGTTAATTGTTATCCCCAACCTTGAACTTTTTCTTTACATAATGCACTAAATTTGAGTAAGTAATATCAGTTGGGAGTAATAAACCACATTTAAATCTTCATAAACCAAAAAAACCTTGAATTTTGAGGATGAAGGAGAGCTCATTAAGTTGTGTTTTACATGTAATGCCTATATCCAATGATCCAATGAAATACATATACAAACTTTTGACATAAATACCCACACCTACTAGTCGCCCTATCTCCTCAACTACTAGTCGCCCTAGATATTTAACTTTTGTAATAAATATACACACCTATTGCACACCCAATATATATATGTAACACATATGAGACAAATAAACTAAATGTAGCATATGGTATCCAAGTTGCCAAATGTAAAAAATATGTTAGTCAAATATGGTATTCTAAAATGTTACCATACCATAAGTTCTTTAGCATACACAATAATAAGTCTTTGTTTTAAAGAATCACATTTCATCCTACCCATACCAGTGTTTAATACTAAACAAAACAACATAGAAAATGTCATCGAAGACTACATGTTTTCAACTAGGGTTACATAATTATGAAATTAAAACAAACGATGACTAAAATCATTCACCACATTTATAAGATACCTTTTTTTCTAGAACTCCATGAAGCTTAGCCTGCACAGTACAACATTGTTGAAATAATAACGTTGAACATGGTTGGAAAACAAATACTAAATTAAAAAACAGCTGAAGATACAATAATAACGTTTATAGTAAACAAGGTGTGACGAAACAAAGTGACAAGGTTCATATTAGTTAAACACGTTACATTGTAGATCGATAAACATACTCTAGAAAACCTTAACGGGATTACACAAACTAGTAGACATACAAAAATTATACTAAGAACATATAATAGAGAAGTTACTTTGTGATAGCTTGCCAAGAGCTAATGTGTATAGTCACAATCTACTACTCTAGCACGAATCATGTGTCCTATAAGCCTTAACAATAGCTACAGCATAACACAAATGGTGACTAACTATGTTATAGGATGCCACATTTAAGGTGATTTAAGTGACCAAAATATTCATAACAGTCACATCGTGAAGTATTCCATGTGGCTATATATTTAGAGCAAAATGTGTAAATCGGATGTGAACCAATATATTCATAACAAGAAAATAAAAAAAGGATGTTACACCCCAGCGAGAATCAAACCCACGACCTCCTTTACGGAATTCAAGCGGGTTACCATCTTGCCAGAGTAACATATTCGTTAATGGTGTACGTATATAATATGTAAGTATAAAGAAATTCACTAGAAATCCTTAAGGACAAAGATTAAAAGCAAACTCTACACAAAATATCGTACGTTAACCGGTAAGTGTTCACCGGGTCGTTTATACCCCAAGAATTATAAATTGAGACTCCGTTTTTGTCTATGGACTATGATATTGAATTGTTCTAAAATCTTTGTATATTCGCAAACTAATTCCTACTAGTGGGCAAGTAAAGGTACATAAAAATCAAATACAAGAAAATGCTCAAAAATGTTAACGGGATTTATAAAACGTAATCTAAAATCTAAATTAAGCTAAAATGAACCAAAAAGGGTCAAACTAATTTTCCTAGATGCTAAAAGACTAAAATTGATTTTTAGAAAGAAAAAAAAATTTGATTTTTTTTTGACTTTTTAAAGTTTTAAACTAAATAAATGTACTAAAATTACTAAAGGTTGAGTTAAAAATCTAAGAAAATTACTAAAAATTGCTGATGTAATTAAGAGTGCAGGAAAATTAAAAGTTTGGAAATAGCTTAAATGAATAAGTTGTGAAAATTCAAAACAACACTCGAAGTGCTTATTTAAAAAGAAAGTTGAAAAAGGGTTATATTTATTTTAAGTGCAACCTTGGACGTAAAAGTCCCAAGGGCGCAGTTGGTGTTGGTGTGTGGTATAAAGGTTTGAGACTAGGTAGAGGTCTTGGGTTCGAGTCTTGCTCACCCAAGACTTCCTTAGTTTCCCCTTTTTTATTTTTTTATGCAAAAACTTTTGAACAAACTTTTAGAAAAACTGAAAATAAACACTTTTTGTGAAATGACTTTTTCTAAAAACTACAAATAAGCTAGATTAAGTAGCTTAAAAACTGAGAGATTGTAAAATGCTTAACAATGCAAAACTAGTTAGTAAACTAAAGACTCAATAAGCTAAATAAAAACAAATAAGCTAAAACAAAATACTACCAATACTTAAAGACAAGCCTAACCCTATATAAATCAAATTCTAGAATGAAATTTCCACAAAGAAGACCATCAGTACTAACTAAAAGTTAGTAACTGCTGTGACAACCATGACTTTGAGCAGGTTTGGTCAAACCGTAGATGTTGACCAAAATGTATCGTGTTGCAATGTATGGTTATGTGATTATTACCGTGTTTATCTTTTTGTATGGGATATGGTAGATTGGATAATCAATCATTGAGCGTGATCAATCTCATTGGGAATGATTGTGTGAATTTTATGAAGTTCAATTCTGTTCACCTTTTGTGACAAGGAAATGATTTCGTGATTGAAGCGGTTTTCCGCTTAATTGTGGTCAAGAAATTTTTACTATACGTATTTTTGTGTAGTAATTTAAGATAAGTTTAAAGGTTTAAGAGGTAAGATAAGAGAAATGAGATAATTGATGGAGAAATTTCCATTTTAATCACTATAGTGATAAATGGAATTGATTGGGTATTTGAGAGAATTGTTTTGGTTAATATGAGGCTGTCTAGTGATGGATTAAAATGGAAGTGTGTCATTTGTGAAGAAATAAGTTTTGTTAAAATATGAGAGTTTTTTGGAAAACTTTCTATTTTTTGTGAATGTGAATTTGGAAATGAAAAGTTATTTTTAGAAAAAGTAGTTTATAACAAAATGGTTTAACCAATTAGCATAGGTTTTTTTTAAAAAACATTAAGGTAGAATGTAATAATTAACTAATAAAAAAAATTTATAGATGAATAGTAAAAATAACGAATTTAAACAAAAAAAGTAAAAGAAAAGAAAACAAAATAGAGTTGTATTAGAAATCAAACACTAACTAGGCTTTATCTATGATTACCTTAAAGCCTATAAATACAAAAAAAAAAACCCTAAACCCCTATTGAAGTTGGCCGATTTTTACAAGAGAAGAAAAAGAAGAAAATTTTAGGGTTCTTGGTTAAGGTATTTTCTAATCTTGGTTTAAGTTTTTCTCCTAGTTATTTTAATTTTCAATTAATGTAATCTAAGCATGATGGAATATGGTTTATAAATTAGGGTTTATAAATTAGGGCTTTGATTTTTCTGGAAGTTTATAATATTATAATTATTGTTTAATCATTAGTTTAATTGATTACAAGATTTGATCAAAGCGCTAGGGTCTAGAATCGCCCAATTAAATGTTAATTCACTGCAAAAGATAGCCGGTTTTTGTAACGAGCATAACTCATTCATAAAAAATTCAAAAACAAATACAGATCACACTGGGAGATAAACCTCAGAGAAGTCTACTTTCAAAAAAGGTTTGCCTCGTGAGTTTTTATGGTCTAGAAGTGGGGTCCAAAGGTCTTACAAAAGTCAGTGTGTAAAACAGTGACGAATTGTTCTGTTTGGTTTTGCAAAAAAATTTATTTTTTTTTTTTTTCCTAAAAATAACTTTAGACATCTAGTTAGAGGCTCAAAATCATGTGGAAAGTTTAGTTTATATATGTGTGTACCCGGAAGATTTTTTCTAAGTAGTTTATGAAGTTTAAGTTGGTTATCTAACGTCAATACGTTAAGGGGGTCAGATTTCTGGAGCGAATACTGGACACTTTGGAATTTAATGAATTTCTAAAGATATTTGTAAAAAGGTAATGACTTTTGGAGAGCTAGTGAGAGGTTCATAAGACATATAATGTAGCATGGTGAAGTTTGGTTTGATTGTGGAAGTGGTTAAGTGGTAACGATTAGGACGCGTAAGTTGAAGTTCTAAAATTCTGCTCTAATCCAAAAAATTTAAAGTGTAGTATTGAAGTGTAAATGGTGTATATAAGAGTTGGAAAAGGTTTAAAACAAGTATAGGAACTCAGGTAGATAGCTTAGCTATCCATCATAGTTTGAAGGTTACATCATATGTGGGTTGAATCCCTAATATTGATGGTAGCTTATGTGTGCTTAATTGTTTAGATTACTATGAATGTTTGTGAAGCTTTTGTTGGAAATTCTTTGGGAACTAAGCATCCAGGTGATTTCATGAGCCCATTTTTTCTTATGTTTTTTCTTTGGGGTGAAAATGAATCTATGGAGTTTAAATGTTTTAGAGTTGATAGTGATAAGAGTTTTTGAATGTTATGTGGTATGCTCCAAGGCTTGTGATCAAATTGGAGTCTTCATGCGGTATGCTCCATGGCGTGGTGATCAATTGGAGTTATTTTATTATGTTGAGATGTATGTAGAAGTATATTAAGTTCGGGATAAGAGTGTGCTTACACAAACAAATCCCAACTGGAAGGTTTGAAATAATCCTACTGACTTTGTGTTCCGAATCAGAAGGGTAGTTGAGTCTGACCATGACCACTATTGTGAGTATGATGATAGACAGAGTGGCTGTGTGTCCACGTGTGATTTTTTTGGATTGTTATACCTAGTCGCATTAAATTGTTTTTTGTTTTTTAAGGATTGATTTGTGTGGTCTTAACCTATGACTATCTCACCAACCATTGTGTTAGACATTTTAAAGCATCATATTTAGGTTGATGTTCAGAAGATATTTGTTGACGTTTTAAGCATCATTTTCAGGTGAGCTTAATGGTGCTAAGATAGAGCGAAGTGGCTAGAAGAGACCGTAGGATGCTTGGAGTTTATTTATGCTTTCTGTTTGAATAAATGCGTTTGCATGAATTGTTTGGATTATGTTTTTGCATGTCATTTATTGACGAGACCTCTTTCTCATTAATAAAGACACCATTAGGTTTTGGGTATTGTTATGACACTTTGTGTCTTTGCTTTACTTTAGTTTTCATTTTAGTATTCTCTATATAGACACCATGTGTTGTGATGATATCCATTCTTGTTTACGCCTCGCGTTTCCGCCTTGGCGGGGTGTGACAGATTGGTATCAGAGCCTTTGGTTATAGAGAACTAGGTGGTTGAGCCTAGACTATAGCTTAAGGGTCCCTCATATAGTTGCATTTTAGGGCATAAGTGTTTGTGTACGTATATACCGTATGTTCCCGCTACCTAAAAGCTTTGAAATTCTTTCTATTTTGAATTACTACTATATAATATGAAATATATACTTTTTCATTATGGGGATCTAATAGTATATACCCCTTTGTTATTGTTTTAGTCATGTCTTCCCCTACCCCTAGGAGATATCGTTGGGAGATTGTTTACCTCACTGGACCCGCGGAGTTGGGTGACTTTTGAGAGAGAAAAGTCAAACCCAAGCGAGGCCCAACATAAGTTTATTTCATTTTCTACCTCGATGTGTTGCTATAATCGAGGATTGCTTTTATATTTTGGGTCACGATGTGACTTCTGTTTTGTTTGGTTGATTGAGATTTTATGGTTCGTTAGATGGATTATCATGTTTGATTTATATTTGGATTATTATTAAGTGCTATGTGGTAGATGTGTGTTATCATTGAGATGCGTGGTCTTGGAAGTAAGTACACGTGTGAAAAAGGTGCAATTAAAATTATGGTCGCGAACATAATTATAAAGGCAACACGCACGTGGACTTGTGACTTTGATTGCATTGATCATTGTTGCTTGTATGTATTATGTTTATGTAAAGGACTGTAAGTTGGATAGTTGTGTAGATGGTAGTGTAGATGTGATGTGAGATCCTGTTGAGGATGGTTGTGTTGTTAGAGAATTCCTCTCTTAACCGATTGGGCGATTATATTAGGTTGGGTTGCGTAGATGGTAAGGTTCCCTTTCATCTATCGTTTGCAGATACATCGGATACTTGTTAGTATTGTCGTCGCAATTCTTAAGTTGGTTCGTTAGCTCGTTGTTCGTTGAGATATCCAACGCTCGTGTTGGTATTCTAGGGTGTTATCATAGAACCGATGTTCTATGTTCTTCGTTCGGCGTTTTGATTGTTTTCCTTTTTCTAAAGGTGATGATACTTTTTTGGTTTGGTTCTAAGACCGTTGGTATGGATGAGTCTTTATGGTTTGTTTGGTTTGCAAGAGTTCTTGTCGTGTTCGTTTTCAAGTAAATTAATATTCTGGTATTGGAATTCTTAAGGTATTTTGGGAGTCTATTTTGCTATCATGATGTTTTTTTTGTTGTGAGTCATAAATTCCATTTGAAAGTAAGTTTGTTGTAGTCGATACCATATTGTTTAGGTGTTAAAAACTTCTTTTAAAAAAAATAAATTATATAAATAAAATGCAACACATTTTTAAAAAAATCATCTTTTGATTTCTTTTATGAAAACCATAATTAAAATAAGTTTATGAAAATTTTATTTAAATTTATTTTTACACTTAAAATTATTTGCATTATTAACTAGATTAATTCTATTGTTTTAAATGATTGGTATAAGGTTTATGAGGGAAAGTTTCCTTGGGTAAAAATTAGTTTTGGTACAAAGGTTCTTAATCTTTTAATTAATGGGTCGTGGTACGTGGTATTATTCGTTGGGGTGTTTCTAGAAATCATTGATGTGTTTGTTAGGTCGGAGTAGGCTTTCATTCTTCTTGTCGGACCGTTTACATTCAGTTGATTTTTTTTCATTTGTGGAATCATGTGATTTGTGGGGTCATTACAATTGTTGCATGTGAAGTTTGAAATTTCCTCATGGCCGTGGTGCTAGAGTTGATGTTTTAGTGACGTCTTTCTGGTGGTGGATTGATGGGTTAGAGAATAGAGCGTATGGAATTATCGCGATCCCTAGTTAGAATTAGAGAGTTCTCGTTTTATTTTGAATTATTACCTCTTTATTTATGAGAGTGTTGATGTAGTCGGTAGGAGAGAATTCGGATTGTTGGAGACATAAGGGTGATCTGGTATGCCACGAGAAGGTAGTTCAAATGCCTTGGTTATTTGGAGGTGCTTGAACGGTTCATGGAGGGAAACCGAGCTTAAAGGGATACGACGGTCTCGTCGCGCGTACCAAGGAAGATGAGTTGAGGGATTATGTGATATCTTTGTAGTATGTGAGCCCTCTAAAGTGTTCCTAAGGAATTAGTAGGTTTTACCCCTCGTCGTAGAATAGGATTTCGTATGGAATTAGTACAAGGAGCGACGCCGATTTTGTATAAGGGCTCGTGTCGTTTCTCTTAGAAAGGCAAGAGGTCTGGAATGATTGCAGGAGTTGCAAGGTGAGGGTTGGTTCGAATGGTAACTTGTTGTGGGAAAGCGTCTGTATTGCTTGGTAGGAAGAAAGGTGGGTAGTTTGGAATGTGCATAGATTATCTCGAGAAGAGTGAGATAGAAAATTAGTTGCGATGTCACCATGAAGGGTGCCGAGGATGACGTATGCTAAGACTGTTTTTAAGGATGCGTTAATGGGACACGTTGAAGTTTACGGCTATGCCTTTTGGGTTAACCAATGCACCAACGGTTTTCATGGAGTTAATGAGCCGGTGTTGCAATGCGTATATAGACAAGCTAGTTAACGTATATATACAGACGATATTTTAAACCGACCCGAAGTCTAAGGAGGAGTACGAGTCGCACGTGAAGATGATCGTGGAGTCAGTGAAGGAAGAGAAGATGTACGTGAAGTTTTCCAACAACGTAGAAGCGGAGCAAAGAGGAAGCTATCTAAATGTGGAAGGAATCAAATGGGTAATGAAGCGTCTTGTCAATTAATCCGGAAGGAGCAGACGATTTCGTAGTATATTATGACGCGCGAAGCAAGGATTTGGAAGCATGCTTTAGAAAAGGGGAGAAGGTGATTGCTTGATACGGTCGCTGACAACTGAAGGTTCTTTTGAAAGTTGCTGGGTAACGTGGTAGGTGCTTGCCTTATAATGCTAGAGGCATTAAGTGAACGAGACATGAAGAGTAATCTATACGGATCATGAATGTATCCAACACACTTTCAATTGGAAGGATTGAACACTGAGAGGCAAAGGTGATGGATGGATGTTATTTAGTGAGTTTGATTTCGAGGCCAAGTACCATCTGGGAAAGGCAAATGTAGATGTTGTACCGTGGAGTAGGAAGAAGGAGTGAAGCCAGGAATGACTGTTCGAGTTTGATGTATGACGATCGATTAGGTTTGAGAAAGTATGTTTGGTGGCATAAGATAAGATTGTACAAGCAAAGAACACGTCAAATAAGTGTTGATTGGCTTGGACCAACGCGTGTGAAAATGCCGACTGGGGGAGTGGTTCATATTGGTTAGACAAAGGTTCGGGGACTCCATATTGGAGAGAGTGTAAGGACCTTGGCTATTGAAGAGGCGTATACGACAAAGTATTCTATCCATCCTGGAGCAGATACGATGTTGTGTTTTTTTAGGTTAATCAATCGATGGCTGAGTATGAAGAAGGATATAGCTAGTTGCGGTAGTAAGTATTTAGCGTATTCAGAAGTGGAAGTTGAGTATCAAGGGTCTTCAGGATTGTTGCTACAACCTGAGTTACCCGAGTAGAAGTGGGAAAGGATAACTAAGGATATTGTTGTCAAGTTACCAAGTGTGGTGAGTCCGTGGATACGATGCGATTTGGGTATAGTCAATGGACTGACTAAGTCACCCCATTCCTAGCTATGCTTAGGACAAGTATGGTAGATTTTAGAGGTAATTGAAATACTCACTTTCGTGAGATGAGTTTTTCCCTAAGGTGGGGATTATCATTCGAGTATGGATGTGCTTCATTTGAAGCATGGTATGGAAAGGAATGTAGGTTACCGTTTTATGGGCCGTAACTGGAGAGAGTGAGTTGAATGGATCGAATTTGGTACAAGAAACAACCAACAAGATAGTGGTAATACAGGAAAGGCTTGAGGCAGCCAAATTGTCGAAAGTGTTAGCTTGGTAGTAGTGGGAAACTTTTGAATTAATGCTGGTAGGTTATGGGTGGTTGAAGGTCTCACCTTGGAGAGGTGTAGTACGTTTGGAAAGAAAGACAAGTTAGAACCGAGTTATGTAGGAACATTTGAGATCTTTGGATATATTGGGCCTACAGTTCGGTTGAGAATTTCTGTCTTATGAGCTGAGTATCGGAAAATTAGATTGGGAGGTGCTGAAAGTTTGAGTAAACCTGAATTTGCGTGGATTCTTTAGATACGTTGAGCTTTGTAACATCTTATATCTTAATTTCAAGACAGTTCTTGTTTGATGAGTTGTGAGGTTAAGATATAAAACACGTTGTTACAATAACTTAAGGGTTTTGATAAGTTTTCTCGATGACGAGCGAGGTACATGTAGTGGGATGCTTCTTTTCGTTTGGGGTTGTTGTGTTGCTAATTGCACCCTTGTGGGGGTAAGCAAAGTCATTAGCAGTTGGATTCGGATTTTGGAAGTTAGTCGAGGTTAAGGTTGACAAGACTCTTTGTTTTGTCAAGGAACCGATGATGTTGTGGACCGAGAGGTCATGAGTAAAAGCGTAGTATGATAGCATTAGTGAAAGTTCGTTGGGATTCGAAGCGTGGTCCTGAGCTTACTTAGGAACGCAAGGATCAAATGAGGTCTAAGTGTCCTCCGTTGTTTGTCGATAGTGCTAATGCCTCGAGTAGTTAAATCTCGGGACGAGATTTTCTCAAGGTGGGGATACTGTGACAACCATGACTTGAGCAGGTTGGTCAAACCGTAGTGTTGACCTAAATGTATCTGTTGCAATGTATGGTTATGTGTTTATACGTGTTTATATGTGTTTGTGTGGGATATGTGAGATTGGATAATCAATCCATTGAGCGTGATCGTCTCATTGGGATTGGATTTGTGTTGAATTTTGTGAAGTTCATTTCGTTCACTTTTGGTGACAAGGAAATGATTTCGGTGATTGAAGCGGTTTCGCGTTAATTGTGTAAGTAATTATACGTATACGTATTTTTGTGTTAGTAATTTAAGATAAGTTTAGGTTTTAGAGGTTAAGTTAAGAGAAATGAGTTATTTGATGGAGAAATTTCATTTTAATCACTTATAGTGATAATGGAATTGATTGGGTATTTTGAGAGAATTGTTTTGGTTAATATGAGGATGTCTAGGTGATGGATTAAAATGGGAAGTGTGTCATTTGTGAAAGAAATGAGTTTGTTAAAATATGAGAGTTTTTGGAAGACTTTCTATTTTTGGAAAGTGAATTTGGAAATGAAAAGTTATTTTTAGAAAGTAGTTTATAAGCAAAATGGTTTACCAAATTAGCTTAGGTTTTTATAAAACTTAAGGTATGAAGGTAATTAATTAACTAATATTTTTTTAGATGAATAGTAAAATACAAATTTTAAAAGAAAAAAAAGAAAAGAGAAGGAAAAAAATAGAGTTGTATTAGAAATCAAACACTAACTAGGCTTTATCTAGGATTACCTTAGAGCCTATAAATACAAAAAAAATAAAAACCCTAAACCCCTATTGAAGTTGGCCGATTTTTACAAGAGAAGAAAAAGAAGAGAATTTTAGGGTTCTTGGTTAAGGTATTTTCTAATCCTTGTTTAGTTCTAGTTATTTAATTTTCAATTAATGTAATCTAAGTATGATGGATTAGGGTTTATAAATTAGGGCTTTGATTTTTCTGGAAGTTTATAATGTTATAATGATTTTTTAATCATTAGTTTAACTGGTTACAAGATTTGATCATGCGTTAGGGTCTAGATCTCCCGAATTAGTTGTTTAATTCACTGCAAAAAGTTAGGCAGTTTTGTAACGAGCATAACTCATTCATAAAAAATTAAATAAACAAATAACAACATACTGGAGATAACCTTAGAGAGTCTACTTTCCAAAAAAGTTGGCCTCGTGAGTTTTTATGATAGGAAGTGGGTCAAAAGGTCGTTACAAAATTAGTGTGTAAAACAGTGACGAATTTTAGTTTTGGTTTTGATTTTTCTAAAAATACTTAGACATCTAGTTAGAGGCTCTAAATCACTTGGAAGTTAGTTCATATATTGTGTGTGGGCCCTGAGTTTTTGCTAAAGCTATAATGAGGTCTAAATTGGTTATCTAACGTCATACTTTTAGAAGGTCAGATTCTGGACGAATTTTGGACACTTTGGAATAATGAATTTCTAAGGGGTATTTGTAAAAGGGTAATGGTTTTGGGAGAGCTATGAGAGGTTCATAAGGCATATAAGTAGCATGGTGAATTTTGGTTTGAATTATGGGAGTGTTTAAGTGGTGCGTTTAGGACGCGTAAGTGGGTATAAAATTCTGCTCAAAACCAGAAAATATAAAGTGTAGCATTGAAGTGTAAATGGCATATGTAGGAGTTGGAAAAGGTTTAAATCAAGTATAGAGCTATGGTAGATAGCTTAGATATCCATCATAGTTGAGGTTACATCATATTGGGTTGAATGCCTAATTGATGGTAGCTTATTGTGTGCTTAATTGTTTAGATTATCCGTGAAGTGTTTGTGAAGATTTTGTTGGATTCTTTCGGAAGCTAAGCATCAGGTGAGTTTCATAGCCCCTTTTTCTTATGTTTTCTTGGGGTGAAAATGATGCTATGAGTTTAAATGTTTTAGTTGCTGTGATTATGTGTTTGTATGTTATGTGGTATGCTCCATGGCTTGGTGATCAATTGGAGTTATTATTATTATTGTTGTTGTTGTGAAGTATGTTAGTTCGGTTGAGAGTGGTGCTTACCACAAACAAATCCAACTAAAGGGTTGAAATAATACCTACTGACTGTATGTTTCGATCGGAGGGTAGTGAGCTACCCATGACCCTATTGTGAGTATGGAATGATAGACCCAGTGGACTGTGGTGTCATGTGTGTTGTTTTGGATGGTTTTAATAGTCGCAACAATTGTTTTGTAAGATTTTGTTATGTGTCTTAACCCTATGACTCTCACCAACAATTGTGTTGATGTTTTTTAAGCATCATTTTCAGGTGAGCTTCGTGAGAATATTAAGGTTAAGAGAAGTGGCTAGAGTGACCGCTAGGATTGCATTGGAGTTCGCTCCTGAGTTTGTTTATGTTTATCGCCTGGATTTTGTTGAATGTTATTTAATTTTATTAGGTTCATGAAGTATTGTCCTTGTATTGGTGAAACCCTTTTTCATTAATACAAGATGTCGTTCATTTGGTTTTCGATATTGTCATGACGCATTGTATCTTTATGACTTAGTTATTCATTTTAGTGTTTCTCTATTAATGACACCATTATGTTGTGATGATATCCATGACGTTACGCCTCGTGTTTCTGCCTTGGCGGGGTATGACATGTTGCTTCTTGTGATGGATGTGCATATTAGGCCTTAGAAAACCAGCTTTTGTCTGTATCGCTGTTGATATGTCTAGGGAAACATAATTGTGTAGAAAGGATACAAGCGGGTAACATTCTTCATACTACCTTGCCCCGTAATATGGTTGATCTACTTTTAATATATTTTACATGCACTTAGTGTACCCTTAGGGGCCTTGTAATAGTCTTCATACTACCTTGCTTGTGCGTTGCTCTAACAGAATGCTAAGTAGACGACGGGTTTATGTAATTTGTTCATGACTTAGGAAATAATAAACAGATCATCACAAGTGTGACAAGGCAACAACACTAGGAGAAGCAATCTAGGGAGTAATACATGATTAAATAAACACAGTCTTGTATCTTATTGTTATAACCACTAGTTTAGATTATATTTAGTTTAATAGCTAAAACCAAACCAACCTCTCCAATATATGATTTACTTACTTTCCATAAAACACAAAAATACAAAAATAATCTTCCCTCAACCCTTAAAATTCTGTTAGACCGTGATCAAACCTTCCCAACCTATTTCTCGAGTGAACGATAACAACCCCCCGAGTCTTGCCTATACTACTACTATAACGATTAGGTGCTCTGCCTAGGGAGTTGTAAAACTTCTTGTTGAAGTCTAACGATGACCGCATCATCTAGATATGCCCGAGGATATCAAAGTGCCCTTGATCCTCAAAAGACCATTTTTGTCTACCGCCCGTGCTAAAATTGATGTATACAAGAGAAAGATTACTTTAAGAGTCGGGGAAGAAAGGATCGTTTTCACAAGTGTTAAACCTGCTAGTAGTTTAATTAAGAGGGTCTACATGCTAAGTTTGAGAGAAATAATGGAACTTGATTTAGAAGCTAGGCTTATAGGAGAGACTTTGGTGTTAAATAGATCATTAGACCCTTTCTTGGAGGATTACATTGAATTAAATGATCTAAATGAACCATTTGAGCTTAGGAGAAATCAAGGTGATGATTTAATGCCCACCATTGAGGAAGGTGAGGTAATTGAGGAATTTAAAACTAGGGATGATGAACTTGATGCTGGAATTGATGATTACCCTAGTTATTGTGACTATGATAAGAAGATCCATATAGATTATGCTCACAACTTAAAATTTTCTTGCATGATAGGATTTGAATTTACGCAGACTAACTTTTTCCCATTATTGTATGTCAATGTGATGTCCAAAAAGTTTCATAATTCTATAATGAAAGATAAGATGGTGTACAAAGGGAATAATGTTATAGGAGCTTTAATGAATGTGCCTATTTTTGTTGGAACCTTTTCTGTTGTGACGGATTTTGCAGTTTTAGAAAATATGGATGATTATCGTGATGAAGGAATGGGCGATGTTATTTTTGGATAACCATTTTTGAGAGAAGTTGGAATTAAAACAAGACGATTCGAAGGGATGATTACCATTTACAATGGTAATGATGAAGTAACTTACCAAATGGTGCAATCACATCCGAGGTTTAAACACCACACTAATGAGCAATGCAACAAGATTCCACCATTACTGAAGGTAAGTAAAGAAGATAAGATGAATGGAATCTCGCATCCATACCAAAAGCTTAAGGGGTTCTACAAAGGAGTATTGAATTTAGGACCCGATTACATTCGAGATGCGAAGATGGAAGAATGGCTCACATGCGGGCACATTAGCGTGCATGAGATGGAATGAGAAGAGAAGCTGAAGAAAAGTCTAACTTAAAGATTTCACTGTAAACAAAAGTGCTTCCCTGGAGACAACCCGGATTGTTATTTAATTTTATCGAGTCTGTCTTCCCAGACATCAATACGGCGTATCCGCTCCATACCATACGGCGTATTGATTGTCTGGACGTTATCAGTCTTTACTTTTTATGCACTTTAAAAACATTATTGTCAGTTCTGTCAATACGGCGTATTCATGCACATGATACGGCGTATTCACCAAAACTGACCCGTATATAGTTTGTTTAGATTAATTTAAAATAATTGTAGGTACCAAGATAGGAATACATGTTTTTTCCTATATTTTATACAAGACCTCGTGAAATAAATATCGACGAATGATTAAAGAATTTACAAATCTGGAGATCTTGAAGTGTTGGAGTCTTGAAACTTCAAGCGGCTGTTCAACAAGAAATCTTGCTAATAAACTCAACATGGAGAATCTACCGAGCAAATATCAGGGGAGTTTCTCATTCTAATTCTTTTTAATTCCTGTATTTAATGTTTTATCTATACAACGAGGACGTTGTATAATTCAAGTGGGGGGTAGAATTAGAATGTTTACTTGTCCTAATTTTCACACTAAAATGCTTAAATTATGCTCAAATTTATAATTTTTTTAAGCATACTTTTGTGAAATTACTTGATACATAACCTGCACATAATAACCCTTGTTAGATATTATGAGGATTTAACCTTATCTATTTCTAAATGTTTACCCAAGTTCTACAAAAATATGAGTGTGCCGGTGATGTAGTAGACTTTAGAACTTGGCTTGGTATATCTATTCGAGACCGCAGTGATAAGTACTATGGATTTAGATGGAGTAACTTGTTTAAATTGGTAAATTTTAGGATTACACCCAAATCGCCTTTACATGTTGCTTATTAACTAACTACACTGGTTAGTTAACCCCCGTATAAACCCTTTGTTTACTCTCACTTTAAGAGTAAGATACCCTAGAACAACCCGTAGAGCCAATCCTTTAGGAAATACACCAATTATTTGTTTCATTACACCTTTACACCTTAGCCTACCCTGTTAGATTAAGTTTATTTTACAGTTGCTAGTTGCTTAAAGTGTAAAGTTTGTATTTCCCGAGTCTTGTGTCTATTTTGGTACGATTGGAAGAAATTTGCACATCGCAAATGAGAATGTATATTATAGTCAAAACTCATGTATTTTTACTACCATCGCAATTAATGGTACGTCTGAAGAATGAAGGAATTATCGAAGGAATTATCCGGAATTATTATGATCGTGAAGATGGTGAAACTACATCGAGTTTCATAGTATAGTGTTAGCAAAAAAAAGAAAACTAATCGAAAAAATTAGAAAATTCGTAACAAAAAAAAGAGAGAAAGAAAGTTTGAAGATAATCGTTTCACAACTACCGAAGGAATTACACGAAGGATCGATTATTCGTTGATACAATCGACGATGTAGAGTATTGTATAAAATGGAAGATATCGCCACTTGCCTTGTAAAGTATGTAAAATATGGGATGTTTGGGAAGTTGACCGTTATGGGAACGCCAACTTAGGTTGTTGTTTTTGATCTATGATCAAGATGTTGTAAATAGTTGTGTCTTTATCATGGTAACGGTCGGGAAAAAGTGTCTAGCAACTTGTATTTTAGACTTAATCTATTTGTTTCATAATTTTTATTTAACAACAATTTAATTCCCTTTTCTAATCATTAACCATGGGTTTTACGCGAATGAGGATGTGATCGAGCGTGCATGTCTATTCCGTCATTACGGCCATGTATGCATGTCTCAGCGTTGGTTTATTACTATTGGTGAAAGTTAGAAGATCCATACCCTATATTACTCTACTATTCCTACTCTTTAGCTTATTCGAGGTGGGAGTGAGCAGTCACATGTGTCTATCCCGTCGTTACGGGTGTGTATGTGTGGTCTTTGTCGCCCTCCTAGAATATTGGTATCGAAAAAGATTAGTTAGAGTAATCAACCCTAATCCTTATCATACAAACCCATATTTACCTTTATAAACTTGTTACTCCTTAGCTTTAGCGGTGGAGATGTGTACCCTTGCCAAGCTTATGATAGAACACTCGTCACGACCGAGTAATTGAGCGAATTAGTTACATGTTACCACATAGATTAGTTGAGTGATTTGAGTGTTTTCATCTTCCTATTTCGTGAGGTGTTTGGTTGTGTACTTTTGATAGATCAAATAAATGCTTAATGGAAAATATCCTTAGGGATACATTTTTATAAACTTCTAAAGGCTACTTGAGGACAAGTAGGATTCAAGTGGGGGATATTTGATGACATCAAATAACGTCTATTCTATAGCATCATTTATCCCATGTAATTAACCCATTTTATATAATTATTGCAAAGAATTGTTACTTAATCGTTTATATTTGAGAATTGCAGTAATTACGGAGTACTTGGTGAATATTAGCAAAAGGCGCGCATTCTGGAGCTTAAACGAAGATATTTTGAAAATTACTATTCTGACTACCAATACGCCGTATCCGTGCCTGCACTCACCTAAGACCACGAAGGAAACAAGCTCAATACGCCGTATCCAGAGAAGACCAATACGCCGTATTCAAGATATAGTATGTGAATATTCTGGAAGATATCAAGCGTGGTCCCTACTTTAAGAAACTCCAATACGCCGTATCCAATCCCTTGGATACGCCGTATCGAACCGACTTCCAGACAATATAAATAGAAAACTCAAAAACGAGTTTTAAGTGTGCTAAATCATATTCTCGATACCTAACCACAAAAGTCGATTTTCAGAGGAGAAAAAGAGCAGAAGAGGTCTTGCAACGCATTCCAATCCATAAAAGACAACGTGTAATTTCTTATACTTTTGTAATCGTTTAGTTTTTGGTATCATTCGTTAACTCGGTTAGTTTACCTTGGCTAAAACAATTACTCTTGTATTAATTATGATGTTTGAAGGCTAATACCTTCGGGTATTAGCCATTATTATGAAGATCTGAATGTTTGGTTTTGTTTATATCTTGATTGCTTAATTTATCGTTGTATGCTTGTTTATGTTTATCAATTTATACTTGTTTACGTGCTTTTGTATGCGACCTATCATTCAACTGGATCTAGTGATACGGACCAAGTAATCTAGATGCTGGGATAGCTCTCCATATAGTGATTTATACATCTAGAATCATAGGATCACAAGTATTGTCCTTCTAAAATCATGCTAAGGATATGCTTCTGGCTTAACTAGTTAACGGAAATTGCCTTTGGTTTATTGAACATGTTGAGTAGTAGGTGAATCTAGATAATTATATAGTTGGACAAGTGGACTACTAGTGTATAAATTACCATTAAGCAGTAAGTGAGTAAAGTCTCTATGAGCTAGGGTTTAACAAGATCACCATTGCTTTAATCCCCAAGATTGATTATATTTCAGGGTAAATAAGGATGCCTTTTATGCGGTTGCTTTAATTGTGACAGAATTTTGTGTCTAGGGGGGGGGTGGTTTTTTTAGGATGAAAGTCCGCTAAGTCTTAAGAAAGATAATGTCTCTTCGAGATAAGTAATCATTGCACTGAATAAACAAACCAACGTTCTAATCGGATTAATGTTGGCTAATACAGTTTTCTATCATAAGGATCGACCGCTCTTTTATCTTCTGTTAATTTGCTTGCGTGGGTTAAAGTGTCTTAAATTGATTGTAGTCACCAACCAAACTCGTGACAGTCTCTCAGTCTGAAACCCCCCTTTTACCAGTTAGAATTAGGATTAGAACTAACATAGGATTAGCACATGTTTGACTTAGATTAGAATTAACATAGATTAGATAACCAAAATATAAATAAATTGAGAGATTTAACCTCGCTTTAAGTGTTTGACTACGCGCGAACCAACCCTTCTTTTTATGTGTCAATAAGTAAATATAAATATAAATACACAAAAGGATCAGAATCCGCGCGAGATCAAGAAAACCGGAAGCAGTATAGGGTGTCTCCGGGTCGTTATGTCCCAACGAGGCTGAAATGGAATATCGCAAGACGATTGATGATTTGTGTTTGGATGTCACAAGGAATGATTTGGCACTAAAACTGATATAAATAAGCAAAAGCACATAAAAATAGCAAAGAGAATAAGCTAGGACAAGAATAAAAGCTAGGAATGGCAAAAACACTTAAAACTTTTACACTAAGGCACAAATAATCTCCAATTAGCTTAAGACAGACAAATAAGCTAACCTAAATCTAAATAAGCAAATTAAGCATGCAATTAAGCTAAATTAAACAAGAGAAACACAACAGTACTAACAATAGTACTAACAGTTTTAACTACCAGTACTAACTTTGAGTTAGTACTGCTAGGCTAAAGTTAGTGCTGTTAGCTTAAGTTAATACTGCTAGGCTTATAAAACATAAAGAAGCAAGAAGTAAGCAAACAAGCTAAAACAGAAGTTAACCTAACCTTAATAAGCACTTAGTAATATAAATAAGCAACTAGAATAAACTAAAAATAACAAATAAGCTAAAAATGAACAAACAGTACTAACAGTTTTAACTGACAGTACTAACTCAAGTTAGTACTGCTAGTGTAAGTTAATACTGGTAACTGAGTTAGTACTGATACCTTTAAAATTCCAGAAAATGAATCTTGCAGTACTAACTTGGAGTTTGTAACTGGTTCTAGTGTTAAGTTAATGGCTGTTCTAAAAATGAACTAGCTCAGTACTACTTAGAGTTAGTACTGTTTAGTGTGAAGTTAGGTATCTGTCTAAAGAATGAACTAGCAGTAGCTAACTTAGAGTATAGTACTGTTGTTCAAAAGTTCCTTTAATCTTTTCAAAATATTCATTTTTTTTTCAAACTTATTAAAACCGATTATCAAATTAACAAAGTAAAAGTACTTTAAGCCTATTTTCAATCCATAATAAGCATTTAAATAAGCATGAATTAGTCTAGCAGTATAAACTTAAAACTAACGTGTATCAAATAAACTGAGCAGTTCTGCAATAGATAAGAACTGTAAGAAAAAGAGAGACTTACTACACCTTGCTCAAAACAGGGTCAAACAACACATCTACAAGCTCGAGCTGTATATATTAAACAAAGCTAGTGTAGTACATAAGCCATCCATACTGGCTTATCATCCATAACATAAGCTGAGGTATATTTGAGAGTGATTGTTGTGATATTCTCTTAACTACTTAGCTTTTTAAGTTCACTTAGTTAAAACAGTTTGTAAACAAGCTTGTTATTGAGAGGCTTTTGAACATTAAAAAACTCAGATTCAGGAAACATAACACTTGGGATTATAAAGTGACTTTAAAAACTTAAACTTGCATTAAAACTTGGAAATGTTACAAAGCTGAAGGCAAAAGCTGTAAATGACTGAAAATAAGCTTAAGTTAAATTAAAAACTAAAAATTAACTAGATTAAACTAAGATTTTTTATGATTTACAAGAAGCTCTATATATATAGCCGAAGTATTGGACTTCCATCTTGTGCTTCTTTGGAGAGATAAAACCAAGTGTGCTAGTTGTGTGAGGAGAGACTAAAGCAAATCCCAGCCTTTGAATTCTTTTGAGCTTCTTTGGAAACAATCTCAGCCATCGAAGTGCTTTGGGAATGGAGAGGGATTGCCAACATGGACTTTATAAAGCTGGGGACTGGGTGTAGTGTAGGGTGTGAGTGATTTTGAGAAGAAGTATGGGAGCAAAAAACGGGTGTGGCTGAGTTTTGGGTATTCGGCAGGGAAGAGTGGGAATGAAAAGGTATACATAGTTGGGCCATCTGTGACCAGAGAGAGTGTTTGAAGATGAATTAAGGAATGTTTGGTTTGTGTAAAAGAAAGGACCCTCCCCTACTTGTCTTGGATTACTCTCTTTCACCATTCTTCTTCCTTTCTTAAATGAAGTTTCCCAATTTGGCAATAAACAGCCCCTGAGGTTATATGATTAATATAACTTAGGGGTTTGGATTTTTGACCCCTCAAGTTATATTTTTTCTTTGCTTTTTCTTCTCGAAGTAGACTTTACTTTGATTGGCCTTCGTCTCACCACACTTTTCCATCACGTGTCCTTTTTTGTAGCTTTTTGATTGGGTTTTCCGTCTTTTTGTGAGGATATCCGTTCCTGCACAACTTAATTAGCAAAACAAGCATTTATTTGGCATATTTTGAGTCCGGTTTTTGGTTATGTAGCTCGTTTTAAAGATACAAGATATGGTGTAATTAAGAACATATTCGTGTTCGACACCCACTTACCTCGAATCTACCCACACGAACCGGGTCACAGCTGCCCCAGTTAAAACTGTTGTTTTTTGGTTAAGTCGCGTCAAAATTATAAATTTTAAACTTGAACTATCTAATAAACACACACATACGAACCTTCAGCAGTGCTCGTTCCAGTTTATAGGTGATATTTGCATTTGTTGCTAAAAGGTAGAGTTCCAACATACTCATTCTTTTTAATAGGCCCAACAGTATAAGCCCTAGCTACATTTTGCCTCTTGTAAGGCGGTTGCTGAACATGGTCGTACTTTTTGTCGTTATCCATTCTTTTTTTATTGTCAGTTTGCCTAGCAACATAGGCACGAACCTTCTAGTCCATTAAACTGGTTGCCAACTCAATTGCTTCTTGGAGCATCTTTGGCCTAGCTAACATCACATTCCTTTGAATACTATCGGGAAGATCTCCCACATATTTATCCACTTTATCAGATCCATCAGGAACCATTCTTGAACACAATAAGGCCAATTCTTGAAAATGGTGTGTATAGCTCACAACATCAGTACCCTTTACTGTCAAGTTCCACAACTCAATTTCTAACTTCTTTATTTCACTACTCGGACAGTAAGCTTTAGTCATCATCTTCATGAAGTTCTTTCATGGCATCTCATAGGCTGCATCATGTCCAACAGTCCTAACATGGGAGTTCCACCATGTTAGTGCACTTCCAAGCAAGGTACAAATGGCGTACTTCACTTGACATTCAACATCACAATTACTGATATGGAACACAGATTTCATCTTTTCAAACCAATGGGCTAATCTTACAGCCCTTTCAATTCCCTTAAAATTTAGTGATTGACAATTCAAGAACTCCTTATACGTGCACCCACGAGCAGTGTGTAATGTCCTTCTATTTCCACTTCCTGAATCGTGGCTTCCATTTACATTGTCCCCAACCACTCCCCACCCCCACCCCACCCACCACTTTCTTTCCATTCCCATTCTTATTTCAGTTCCCATTTTCACTGTTCCGATTCGCCTCAGAGTCTAACAACGCATCAGCTACATGTTAGGATATCAGTCGCTCAATAGCGGCTGCGCTCATACTGTTTCTCTTTGGTGGCATTTTCTTCAAATTCAGAGGAGTAAAAGGAATAAAATAAAATTAGTCTGATTCTAAAAGTCATGCTCCAAAGATGAAATGTTGCGAGGTGACAGGTTAAAGTCATGTTTGAATTTATCGGTATGATTCTAGGCGATGGGTCGCGAGGTGACGTAGGTGTTTCAACAGTATATGACGGGTGTTTAATCGGAGTTAAATGATAAGGTAACTAGTGGGATCAAAGGACTGTGACAAGTTTTAATGTTATGTAAACGGTATTATGTAAAATCATGAAAAAGTTTTAAAGGCCATCATGTCATTCATAATGTATTAAGAAAGGTTCTAGTATTTATATAAATAACCTTCATATAATACAAGTGTAAAAATATACGCAAGGGAAAGTAAACGCAGTATAAGTCATGTAAGCAAGTAGTGTATATGCACATGAAAAAGTTTTATGTGATGCAATGTTTATGAAAACGGTTATAGTCTAGGTAAAATATGCAACCTAGTTCTCTATAACATTGGCTCTGATACCAATCTATAGCACCCCTAAAATATGTAGCAGCGAAGATAATTAGGAGCGTTACTTCATAATACATAAGCACAAGATACAAGAGAACTACCTCTATATGAGTCGTTTAAAAGATATCATCGTTGATACATTTGGAATAAATAAGTTTTAGACAAGTGGTCGCGTGAGTTTGCATCACAAGAATTCATTGTTTATAATACAATGAGGACTGTTTAATAAGAGAAAATTCATGAAAAATAGTCTTTGATGAATGAAGACCCAATGCACTTCAAATACTTCATAATGGTTTTAGCACCTCAGAAATACATGCTTAAAATATCAACATAAAGTTAGTGAGTTCATAGGTTTAAGTAAATAGTAATTGTGGACAGCAAAATTTAAGATGTATGTAACACATATAATGCCAAATGAAATTGTAATTTGATTGCACTAAGCTCATGACACCGAAACGAAGACATTGTATAAACATAATATCTGCTCGTTGAGAGGATCCATCCCGAGACCCTCTAGACTTTGATATGGTATACGTCCGTTGGCCTTGTAGGGGGACCAAACCTATACGGGGATGTCAATCCCAATAGATCTATTTATAACATACGCGCTTACACAAGGTAATTAACGGTTCATGATGATGGGCGTTGTGGGTTGTCGGTACTTAGGCGCATCAATAATCATGGTAAAAATTATAAAGTATTGTACTTGCATCCTATTGTAAAAACAAGCAATGTATCTCAACCCCAAATTTGTAAGTATTTGTAAAACAAGTGAAAGCAGGGCTATAAACTCACCTCGAGTTAAAGTATTGATTTTTAAGAAATCAACAAAAGAAAGTCGTCCCAAAAGTTCCGGCAAGCAACCTATTTAATTATAGGTTGATTTAGAATAATGCAAGCGAAAATAAAATGATATGCACTTTATTCTGTAACGTTATATCACCACCTAATAGTTTGCGTTTTACTTTTATAAGTCAAAATAATGTTTATGTCAAGTTCGCCATTTAATATAAATAAGTATACACGTTTGTAATATTTTCTAATAGCCAAAAATAAATTATAGCCTATCTCGCTCGATTCATTATTTTTATTATTCTCACAACGTCAATTTGTTTATAGTCTAATTAGTTTATAAAATAATATTTATAAGGTTTACGACGCGTATAAATATTATATAAGTGTTACTACATTATTTTCTAAAGTTTTTATAACTCAAACGGACCGGAAAACACCAAATTATAGTTCTAACATCAACATTTATTTATGTAAACATGTGCAGAAATTTTGTTAAATTTTCAGAAAAATGGTCCGACTTTAGAAGAGCGTATCTTATTCGTTATAAGGAGTTACGGGTCGTTCAAAATCGAGGATTCAACGGCAAATCATAATCTTCAAGTTTTTTCTTTTGTGTTTAATCTGACTCGGGCCTTAAATGGGTCGAAAACATCTTTTTATAAACTGCACAAAATGTTCGTTTGTGCAGTTTTTCAGCATGTGTAAATTTTATCTGATTTTCAAATGAGCAGAACTTACTCGTTATAACTCGGATTTTAGCGATTCAAGCGGCCACGGAAAGGTTATAAGGTCTACATTCTATTTCTCATACAAACCATTCCAGAAAAATAACTTAATGTGTTCGAATTATACTTGCAAACAGCCTACTTCAGCAACTTATATAAATTGTATCATTTTTTGTTGAAACCAGTATTTTACACAAACTATTATGGTGATATTTTATACATGGAAATGAAAATGTTCATAACAAAGAAATATGTATAATGAAAGTATAAGAAAGATATAAAACCTTAGTGATATGGATTTGCAATACTTAAATCAAACCTCAAGTTTGTTTGATTATCTATAATCCCTTTAGAACTACTAGTCTTGTATAACCCTTAACCAAAGCTTAAAAAATCCGTATTCTTCCCTTATGAGGTTGTCGAATATTTCAAGGAAAAAGAGAGCGTTTATGTGTTTTTGTGGGGATAAAATGAGAAGGACTCTAGTATGAAGTATATGTAGAGAGGGTGCAAGAGTTATGGGAAATATTTAGAGAAAATAGAGTGGTTGAGAGCCACAAGTGCTTAATTCACACTTGTGTGTTTTGTCAGGGGTCTTCTTTCTCATACCCTTTCTATTAGAATCGAGTCTCTAGGTTAGGTTAGGACTTGGTTCAACAATCTATCTTTTTATTCAATCGAGTTGTAAAGAAAGTCTTGTATCCGTAGGATCAAGGCTAGATCATTGGGGATCTAGTTGAGGTTTGATAAGCTTCCAGGGGGAAGGCTTCTAGAGTTTTAGATTAAGTCGAATCACGGGTTCTTAGGGGTGGATTCCGAGGGTGGAATACCGTAGGTAATAACTCTTCTGTGTGAGCACCGAGCTTTGTTGAAAGTCGGTGGAGTTAAATTGTAATACGGTTTGTAGTCCACCATAAGGATTATACTAGGAATAGTATCGATGTCGTGGATTCGCAACTGTACTTACGGAAGGACTGAACCTCCTTCCCGAACCAGTATATATCGTGGTGTCTCTTCTTCCCTCTATTTCTCTTTATCTACTTATTGTTCTCATTTTCAAAGTAGATTAGTACACCACTCGGCTCTTTCGAGACTTGAGGTTTTATAAACATCGAAGAAGTCAAGAAACCCGTATTCACCCCCCTCTACGGTTCTACAATTAATTGTAATAATACGGATGTTGTTTGGAAATTTTGTTGTTGTTTGAAGACGTAATAATCAAATGATGAGATGTTTTGAGTGGATGGCATATTTTGAAAAAAATGAGATACGCCAAAAAGGGGTGATTTTACCTTAACACGTGATGATCATATTCTGTTTAGTATGTGAAACTTATTATCCGAAACTCGTCACTTAATGTCTAAATAATCACATAATCAGAAACATTACATTTTCAGTCACAATAATCAATTTAAAATGTAGACCCGAACACCCCAAAAATCTAAAATAAGCAATTTCACCTGCAGGTATATGTTCTTTAATGAGATGATCTGACCACTGAATGCAGACCTGTTTTCCACCTATAACATGTGCACCTATGAATCAACAACTTGATAGATCTGCATAACAGATAGAGATAGCAATATTTTGAAAAAAGGAACCTGAAATCCATCTATAACTATTCAAGATGCGAAACTGGTCGTATAAACGCTACCTGACCTCGTAAAAGATCATTAAAAGAAAACAAAAATTAAGCAAACCTATAATTCATTTGCAGTTTACCACTTAGCAACCAACAAACAAATCAACGTAACATGTATCCTTCTAAGTTAGCATAACTATATATACAATAGCTAATATAAGATTATAAAAAAAGATCATTTACACCCATCTAGTTGCTACTTGATGATAAACAATCAAGTCCTGAGTGGTATATGGATGAATTCAAATGGAAGTCATGATATATATAGTTTGTAAGAGGCTCTTTCACTTCCTCAAATTAGGTTGACTCATCAATTATTCTTGCAATCTTTTCAATCACCCGCAACCTTTGCAGTTCCATCTCCTTTCATGATCTGCAACCCTTGAACTTCCACGCCTTAAAATTAAAGTCATTAAGACTTCCCATTAAAAGTTTAGGAATGAATCTTTTATAATACAAGATAGTTAGTGGCCACCTGACATATGATAGGTGTGCACCACATATGATCATCGTAATAAAGGGTGGTACAATGATGTGAGAAGAAGTAAATTTGAGAAAAATGATGGTGGTCATAACTAGTGGAACTGTAGGTGGTGATAGTGTAAGGTGGTGTTTGTTTTTCAGAAATGTCTCTTAATAACATCTTAATCTGACTTATTCAGACGCGGTTAGACATTTTGGTCATTAAGACTGCTTGTTTTTTTCAAGTCATTCAGAGGCAGTAAGAGGCAAGCAGTGTTAAGAGCGCTTTTTTTTTTATCATTAAGAGGCAGTAAGAGGTAAACCTCTTACTTAACTAGATGTGAGGGGGGTGTCTTAACACCTCTTACTGTCTTTTTTTTCTTTTTCTTTTTTGTTTTTATTTTTTCTAAGTATTAAATAGAATCATTGAATATGTTTTGTTAGATAAAGAGTGTATAAGATGATATGTGTCAACTCATATTTTGTTCAAATTGAAGGGTACGATTTCGAACTCATACATCTCAATTCTAACACGACTCATTTAGTTAATCGTTTTAAGAAGTCCAATTCAAACTTTAAATTGATTATATTATAAAATTTGTTTTTTTATTTAGTGTAGTTTATTTCTTGTGCCAATACAATCGTTTTATATTTAAATTATAAAAACTATAGTTTAACACATCTAGACATTTTTACCAAAACAAACACTTTATTTTATTCAGATTCAAATTTCTCAACCACTTGTTCAGATTAAGATGAAAATCAGATTCAGACTTTTCTATTGAATAATCTAATTCAGATGTGCGAATCAAATTCATATTCATAGCCTCTTAATAAACAAACATCACTTAAGTGATGACTATTATAAGGAAGAATATAATGAAATTAAAAGTGGAAAGGAATAATGTGATGCTTAGGGTGTGTTTGACTAAGCTAATATGGTGTGGTTTTGAGCTTATTAGCTTATTTGTGTCAAATAAGCCTAAACTAAGTGTTTGGCTAAGCTTATATGAGTGAGTTTATGAGCTTATATAAGAGGGTTTGATAAGCCACAAAAGTGTGTCTTTTTTAAGTGGGGTTAGACTCATGTAACATGTTGCTGATAAATTACAAATTTACCTTCAATTATACTTAATGTAACATGTTAGACTCATGGTCCCTGTGGTCTGTCGGGTTTAACGAAAATAGTCCCTAAGTTTTTTTTCCCGGATCCTCTCCCTGTGGTTTCGACCCGCATCGGGTTTAGTCCCTTGACCAATTTTTCCGTTTGTTTGACCGTTAATTGTTGGTTTAGTTGGTGTAAATGACATAAATACCCTCGTGCTTGTTTCAGAAATGATCCCTGTGGTTTCTTGTGTTTCAGAAATGGTCCATGTAACCGTTAATTATTTTATTTCTTTTATTTACTTTTTAATTTTTTAATTATTTTATTTCTTTTAAAATTTTAACTTTTTTTTACGTTCCATTTATGTTTTATACCGTTATTTTAGGTTTTCATCCGTTTCAATTAATTTTTTATACGTTTTGGAACATTTTTATATGTTTTCGTTTGTTTTTTTTATGTTTTCCAAGTTTTTGTACATTTTGTCCGTTTTTGTTCTTTTTATCTGTTTATACGTTATTTTACGTTTTGTCCGTTATTATATTTTTTTTTGAACGTTTTTGAATGTTTTCGTATATTCTTATACGTTTTTAAAGCTTTATACGTTTTCATCCGTTTTATACTTTTCGTACGCTTTCATTCGTTTTTATCGGTTTTCTTACTTATTTTTATGTTTTATTCGTTTTCATATGTATTTTTATGTTTTCGTACGTTTCCCATTTTTCTGTTTTTTTACTTTTTTTAAAAGTTTTTTCTGAAGTTTGTGTACGTACGAAAACTGATAAAAATAAAAATTATAAAAATTATAAAAAAAAATAAGTATAATAATAATAAAAAAAATAAAAAAAAATTTTAAAATATAAATAATATAAAAAATAAAAAATAAAAATATAGAAATAATAAGAAATAAAAATAAAAATAATAAAAAATAAAAAAATATAAATAAAAAATAAAAAAATATAAATAATAATAAATTAAAAATTAAATAATAATAAATTAAATAAATAATAATAATAATAATAATAAATATTGGCAAAAAATTTGTTAACAATATAACGAAAAGTTTTGTTAATTTGTTAAAAATATAACGAAAAGTTTTGCCAATATTATTGTAGGGATTTTCTAGAAAAATTTGTTAAAAATATAACGATTTTTTTTTTTAAATTATGTAAAAATAAAAATTCTCGGTCAATTTTTAACGAAAAAATTTCGGTCAATTTTATGTTCAAAATTTAATGAAATTTTATTTAAAATTTTCGATAAGTTTTTTTTCGATTTTTTTTTAACTTTTCGAGAAAATAAAGGCTGAAATTTTCTTTTCGAATTTTTTTTTTGATTATAATTTTTTTTTAACTTTTAGAAAAAATTTCGGTCAATTTTATGTTCAAAAAAAAAATTTACCGAAAATTTTAAATATTCTGACATAAATTTAAAAAAAAAGTTAACACACATATTAATTAGAAAGTTAAAAAAAATTAAGGACTAAATCCGTGATATCACATAAACCACAGGGACCATACTTTTAAAGTTATATAGGTTTGAATGTATATACTTTTGAAAAGACCAAAATACCCATAAAGTTAACGGTCAACTGACGAAAATGTTGGTTAAGGGACCAAACCCGATATGGGTCGAAACCACAGGGAGAGGATCCGGAAAAAAAAAGTTTAAGGACTATTTTTGTTAAACCCGACAGACTACAGGGACCATTTATGCAATTAACTCTAGTAATTTATTACTTCAAACTAAAGTAAAGTTATAAATAGCGTGAAGCGTGACGTAGCGGCATAGCCAAGCCTTAAGCTTTAGCGTGAGGCGTAGCGACATGGCGTTTTTAAGGCGTGACTTAAGGCGGCAAAAAATAT